>CAUYRH010010451.1:0-10321 GCA_963574655.1 Perodicticus potto
TTTGAGACAGAGCCTAAAGCTGTCACCTGGATAGAGTGTCATGGCATCACAGCTCACAGCAACCTCCAATTCCTGGGCTCAAGTGAGTCTCTTGCCTCTGCCTCCCAAGTAGCTGGGACTACAGGCACCCGCCACAATGCCTGGCCATTTTTGGTTGCAGCCACCATTGTTGTTTGGTGGGCCCGGGCTGGATTCGAACCCACCAGCTCAGGTGTACGTGGCTGGCGCCTTAGCCTGTCGAGCCACAGGCGCTGAGCCTGTTTCTGACTTTTCACTATTATCAGTAACACCCAGCCACACATAGCACTGTGCACAACATTTTCTCCCTGATTTTAGGATTATTTTCTTAGGGATTCAGTTCTCAAAGTGGAATTTCTGGGTTAAAGTATGAATATCTTTACGGCTCAAAAATAAGAATAAAAAAATTATAAGAGTTGATGTTTTTGGCCTTGCTACTAAGGGGCAGGCCCTGTGCTAAGTCTCTGCTGGCATGAACTCTCCGAGTTTTTGTAAAAACCCTCTGGGGAGGCTCTGTGAGGACCTGGGTGTGAGGGACCCTTGGTCAGGTAGAGGCGCAGCGGCTACACTGCAGGATGGGGCACAGCACCTGCCCGGCTGAGCGCCTCGGCAGGGTCCTTCTTCCTGGCTGAGGTGGGGGTTGTGTGCCTTTCCTGGGGCACTGTAGCAAAGTGCCACACGTGGGGGCTTAGACCAATAGGAAGGTGTCACTTCATAGTGCTGGGACCAGAAGTCCAGAATCGCAGTGCTCGTGGCGCTGGTTCCTATGTCTACGGCTCCTTTGAAATGTGGGCCTACCTTACGTTGACCCCAGGTACCTGGGGTGGGGGGATGTTGGCGGTGGCAGTGGCTTATCTGGCTGTGCTCAGCTCAGCAGTGGGGAATTTATATATGTCTGTGGTCTTAAAGAAGTGTCTTCCCTATTGATGCGACACAGAAACGTCTTCTCCCCTCCCCTCTCCCCTCTGGAGCTCCTTAGGCAGAAACACATCACCCACAGGACAAGTACGGGCCGGGGAGGGCGCAAGAGGAGAGAAGAGAGGGAAGGGGGTGGGAGGGAGGCGAGGACAGCTGGCCGCTCCTTCCCTGCTAGTTGGAGGGGGCACATGTGTGGGGTGGGCAGTGTCGAGCGGGTGCCTTCTGTGGGTAGGTGAGGAGGGATGTGCCGAGATGAGCAGGTCACCACCTCTTGATGCTGCTTTGAGACCCTCCAAATGCAGCCCTATGGAAGGTTGTATCAGGGCCTGCTTGGTGCCAGGCACGGGGGCCCCCGCAGAGAACAGACACAGCCCTGTTCCCACTGACCCACCAGCCGTCGGGTGGTGACTCGTGGCTGCAGTGACCAAGGATCACAACTGGGGCCCGAGGATCACAGGTCAGAAGCTCCGAGTGCGATACCCTCTGAGACCCAGAGGGCAGGAGGAGGGAGACCTGCGGGTGGGCTTCTGGGTCCGTGAGGGAGACATTTTAACTGAATCCGAGTTTTACAGAATAAATCCTGTTAGTAAGGGGTCTGTTCTGAGCAGTTAGGATTTGGTCGAGTCGAGGGCTGCTCTTGTGTTCCCCGCGGCCTGTGTGTGGCCCACTGTCTTTGGGGTGCCCGGCTGTGGGGGCATCACTCCCATCTCCGGCTCCACCTTCACGCAGCCCCTCCCTGTGTCGTGTCCAAACGTCCCTCTTATGTGGACACCAGTCACTGGACGAGGGCCCACCCCAGTGCGACCTCGTTTAACTTGGTGACATCTGCAGAGACCTCTTTTCAAATAAGCTCACGTTCCCGGGTCCCAGGGGCCAGGGCTCAAACATCCCTTTCTGGGGGACCCGATTCATCCTACAAGGGAGAAGATAAAGCCGGGAGAGAAAATGCCTCCGCTGGGTGGGAGCAACATTTCATTTTGAGACCAGGGCAGTTCAAAGCATCTGGAATGGGTGACCGAGGGCACCAACATTCCAACGTCTGTGGTCCCAAGGGCCGGGACGAGAGTGCCCCTGTCCCCTTTTGAGCTGGTGAATTCTGCTGCCCACCCGCACTCCCTTTTGCTGATGAGATAAAAGTCACTGGAAGCCTCACTTGGCCACTGAGACCCCCTGGCCCCAGCTACTCTGCCAGCCCCGTGCCCAGGGTGCTCGTCTGGCTCTGAAGGGCAGGCCTCACTTCAGCCTGGGCTTCAGGTGAGAAGTTGACTTGTTTCCACTAAAGCTGCCTCATAAAAGCTGGAAATATATTGAGCAAAGGATTCCATTTCCCGTCCTCCGCCAGCCGGAGTATGCACCAGGCTTTCATTCGCGGCCAAGTACTCTGGGGAGGGTAACACTGCAAACCATTTTTCTGTATAAATGTTTGCACTGTGTGATTTCCCTTTGGTGCAAAGCATTGAACACACATGAGGAAGAGGGTGGGAATAAGACGGCGTAGCTGTGCTGAGACAGGCCGTCCTGGAGAGTGCGGAGGAGGAAGGGGGCAGGCAGAGAGACAGAAGCACAGTGGCGGCCAATGGACACCCATGGGGGTTCTTTGTCCTTGTCTTAGAGCTGGCAAACAGGGCACCGTGATGTATTTTAGGGGCATTTTAGAATTCCACCCATTTGTATAGTTCCTCCTGTGCCTATTCATTACAAATATTTTACTATTATTATTATTATTAATAATGACGGGGAGGGGAGATGGGGAGGTCGCAGGCAGAATGAGAAGAGCAGGCCCATTTGCTGAGGAATACCCTTCCCTTGCCTGACACACACGGCTTAGCGGCCCAGGGGAGCATGATGTCCCCACATCCATCCATTACAAATACATACATACATATATATATATATATATAGTTTTTTTTTTTGAGACAGAGTCTTACCATGTTGCCCATGGTAGAATGCCATGGTGTCACAGCTTACAGCAACCTCAAACTCTTGGGCTCAAGTGATCCTCCTGCCTCAGACTCCCAAGTAGCTGGGAATGCAGGTACCTTCCGCAAGGCCTGGATAGATTTTTTATTTTTAGTGGAGATGGGGGTCTCACTTTTGTTCAGGCTGGTCTCAAATTCCTGAGCTCAAGGAATCCTCCCACCTTGGCCTCCCAAAGAGCTAGGATTTCAGATGTGAGTCACTGCACCCAGCCTGTTTTGTTTTTTATTTTTAAATTAACGGACTGTCAGGACAGTCTGAGATTTACAGAAGAATTAGGCAGACAGTACAAAGAGCTGCCATGTACCTCCCGGCATTTGTATCAATTGATAAACTAATACTGATGTGTCGTCGCTACTCACTGATCTACAGCAGGGTTCGCTCTCAGTTGAACCCTGTGCCGGTTCTGGCAGGTGCGTAATGACCCGCATGCCCCACGTCCCAGCAGACGGTGCAGCTTCACCTCCTCCCCCGTCGGTCTTGGTGACCCTCATCTTATTACTGTCTCCACGTTTTTGCCTTTCCCAGGAGGTCCTCTTGTCGGGACCATACAGTGTTTTCCCTTTTCAGACTGGCTCTTTTCTTATGTATTCTTGTGCATTTTAAGTTCTTCTTTTTCTTTTGAGAAAGTATTTTATGGGAGTAAAACATACGTGCGGAAAAGTGCACCACTCATCCGTGTCAGCGCACTGAGTTTTCACAGCATGAATCCACCCGTGTAACCGGCCTGAGTTTCAGAAACAGAGCCCGGTCCTGGGGAGACACTGTGTGCCCTCCCTGTCCCCAGCCCTTCTCACCGTCCGCTCTCTGGACTTCCTACACCACAGCTTTCCAGTTGCACGTCTTTCTGTGTTTGGGTTCTTGCACACGGCTAACATCTGTGAGAGTCACCTGTGCTGCTGGGCGTGGCTGCAGGTGGCTCCTGTCTACTGCCGTATCGTGGACCACGTGAGACTCTCCCTGATTTATTTATCCATCCTGCTGCAGACGGGTAGCTTGGGGCTGTGATAGATGGTGCTAGATCTACCTGTGGGAGAGTGCTTTGACCTTGAACATGGACATTCCAGATGGTTCAGCCCACGTGTGTCTTTGTGACCTCCTTTTCCCTTTCTGTTGGACGAGAACAGGTTTTAATGGTGTTCTTTGAAGTACGTGTGCATTTATGAGTGAAATGCGAATGTTACTTTCTTTGCATTATTATTAAAATTATTGCTTAATATTTCTATACAGCAATTGTCTGAAAAACAAAAACAAACAAGGAAAAAAACCCAGATACAAAAAAAAAAAAAACAACAACCACAAAACAAAAAAACCAAACAATGGTATAATTTCACTTATTTACAGTTAAAAAACAGGTTAAACAAATCTGTGCTGTTCAAAGTCAGGGGAGTAAGTGCCTTTGAGGAGGAGGGAGGGAGAGCCCAGGAGAGCTGTGAAGGAGGGATTCTGGGTGCTGACAATGTTTTGCTTTTGACCTGTATTGGGCTACACAGATTTATTCATTCATGGTAATTCATTAATAATTCATTTATGATAATTTGTTGATCTGTCGCTTATGACCTATACAGTTTTCTCTTTGTATTTCCTTAAAGAAAAAAAGCAAAACAAAATCATTACAATGACCTATAACTACCAAAATGATCTGGCCATTTCTCTCTCTTTGACCTAGTTTCTATAATAGGCCAAAGCTTTTGCAATTGGAGTTTTCCTCTGTCTGCCACACACTTCTTCCAGGCATCTACATGGCTCACTCTTTTGACCCCACAACGTCTTTTATGCAAATGTTCCCTTTCAGAAAGGTATGAAAAGTATGACCACTCTTTCCTCGCTACCACCCCCTACCCTTGGATTTATTTTTCTCCGTGGTACTTAACATCTAGCATACTTTATAACTTATATATTTGTTTGTTTATTCTCCTTCCTCTCCAGCAGCATGTAAACTCCATGAAAGCAGGATTTTTGTCTGTCTTGTTTACTGTCGTGAACATTCTTGAACAGTGCCTGGCACATAGTAGATATCCAATGATTATTTGTTCATTGGATGGACTTATCTCTATGCCTCCTCTTGGAGGATCTCTGCCTAGAACATTAAGGTTCATTTCCTCTTAGTGGCCCAAGGACTCATCCGTAACTATTCTTCCCTCATCTAATAATACTCCTGTAAGGTCCCTTGGTTTATAGATTACAATTATTACTTTATTTAACAAGTCATTCATTTTACTATTTGCTGCGTTATATGCTAAATTCAATGGATAAATCCTTAGAAATCATGGCATTCAGACCCTGCTTATTAGTTTCATTTAATGTACCAGTTTCTGGGCTGGAAACTGGGAATACAAATATGAATAAGACATTGTCAGTCCTCTGGGTCCACCGTCTGGTACAGGAGCCTGGCAGATTAGTGAGTAGTTAGGGTACAGTGGGTTGGGCACTGACTCAGGTGGGGCTCACCTCTGCATGGTCCTCATGCTGCTGTTGCTTCCTGTACACTCTTTGTTATAATATCAGATTGTTTCTTTTCCATAATCTTGAGGGAAAAGATTCTCCTTATTGTTTCTGTATTCCTAGAACTGAGTACAATTTCTATCTGGATAAATGTTGAATTGATAGAAGTATGTGCTCTATGAGACCACAGATCATGAGAATGATGGACTTGTGTGTTGTCAGGGAACATTTTATGGGAGATGACATTGTAGCAGGGTTTTGAATAAAAACTTAGAGTTCTCTATTGCTCACTTATTTGTCATTTTTCCAAGAATTCCCTATTTTCTTTGTACTACCGTTCCCTCTGTCTAAAATCCCCTTCCCCAGTTTTTCTACATGGCAAGGTCCTATTTATCCTTCAAGGTTAAGCTAAAATATCTATTTGCCTCTGCTCATATTTGTGGGGTTTTGCATTGGTACAGGGGGAGGTGAAGGAGGAAAGGGAGAAGGAACACTGGATAGATGAGGTGGTAGGAGTAGTTCCCTACAGGTCTAAAACCAAAACCAGTTTTGTGCCAATATACTCAGGGGAGGTGAAGGTCAGATGCTCTTAAAAATGTTCAAAAGACCCTCTTTGAGACTTTGGACACAAGCAAAGGGTCCCAGGTGATGTGGTGTAGCCAAGAGGGCGTAAGAATATCATTTTCTCTGCTTTGCCTAGAATCAGCACTGATGCTTTTTTGGGAGCATCCTGGGCCAGTACCCTTGGTATGGATATTTATATTCTTGGGGGTAGGCAGGGCATCCAAGTAGCTCTAATGGTCCATCCCCCAAGTGGAGAACTAGAATTAGAAAATAATATGAGAATTGGAAAGATACCTCATGGTAGCTACAGCTGACAGGCTGCTGCGTCCAGGAGAAGCATCCCTTGGGGACTGTCATAAATCATTGGGCACCACTCAAGACATACAGGTGGTGCTGAGATCTTGCCCAACTTCTGGTGAAAATATATGGCCAGGGATTTGGCCAGTTCTGGCTTGATACTTGTTTACATTTTTCATTCCTTGGATATAAAGTAGTGGTTACTAGGAGTAGATGGGGATTGGGAGGAAATGTCACAAGGTACACAGTTGCAGATATACAGAATAAATAAGTCTAGAGACCTAATGTACACCATGAGGAATATAATTATAATATTGTATTTTATACTGGAAAGTTGCTAAGAGTAGATTTTAGGTGTTCTTATCATGTCTGCAAAAAAAAAAAACTATGCAAGATAATGGATCTGTTAATTTTCTTGACTATAATAATTATTTCACTACATATTATCAAAATGTCATATTGTACACTGTGAATATATACAATTAAAAAATAGTAGGGAAGCTTTGCAGGATGTTTACTTGCCCTTGCCCCAATCTCCCATCCCCAGTTTGATGGCAGTAGTCTGCATTCCCAGTATGAGACCATGGTCCCTGGGTCCAGGGAGCACAGAGCAGACCTTGTTTGGAAAGAACAAGATTTTTGACCTATCTGGGTGTTCCTTAAAGAACTGATGGAAGGTGCCTAACTCAGTACTCTCAGGTGGAAAAGTGGCTATGCACTTGATGTTCCTCATAAACACTGAAAAGCAAATAAGGAATCCACTGCTATCCAGGGCAAAATATTATAGTGGAGGCAAACAATAGACATGATAAAAGCCTGGGAGGAAAAGCTGAGGAGGGATATTCTTTGGAGAATAAGGATATTAGAAAATACCTACTTATACCAGGGAATTTAGAAAGCCACATGGATAGATTTGGAGGACATCCTCCTAAGTAAAGTACCACAAGAATGGAAAAGTAGGCATCCAATGTACTCAATACTAATATGAAACTAGTAGATGACCTACTACATGTTCACACAAGAAAAAAAAAACAAAATTAAATTCAAGTAGGGGAGTGGGGAAGGAGGGAGGGAGACAAGTGAAGGGAGAGAGGGGTTGGTAAGTTCTCACCTAATGGGTGCAATGCAGGGGTATATGACACACCTGCTGGGTGAAGGGCTGAACCACAACTTGGATTTTACCTCCCAAATGCAAGCAATGTAATCCGATTATTTGCACCCATATAGTAATCCGAAATAAATAAATGAAATAAAATAATAAAAATGAAAAAAGAAGTTTGCCATACACACACACAAAAGAATCTGATCACTTAATGCTAAATGAAAAAAAAAAGAAAAAAAAAGAAAGCCATATGCATACCCAGGGCATGGCACATGCTTAGAAAAGTTCTGAGAAGATCCTAAGATTTTACCTATGGCTGATGTTTATGTTCAGTGAAAGCAGAAAGTCAAGGCAGAGTGATAAACAGCTTGTCTAAAACACTAAAGGAATGCCTGGACACAGAGCCGATCTGCAAACAAGGAAGGGAGTTTTCTTTTGTTTGCTTCTGATTGACGAAGAAGTATCTGTTCAAACACTAGCTGACCATAAGCTGAAGAAAAAGAGACTTCAGAGAACACATGTACCAAATAATATTAATACAATCTTTATAAAAATAGTTTAGAAAATTCACTAAGCAAACAAAAACTACAACCCCAGGAAGCAACTACAACAAATACTAAGGAAGTGGAAGAATCTGATTCCAGAGCTATCACATTATAATATTCAAAACTTCTAGTTTACAACACAAAATTAGGAAGCATGTGAGGGGAAACAATTATGACCCATTCTCAGGAGAAATTAAGAGAAATTGTCTCAGAAGAAGCATAGATATTGGATTTACTAAACAAAGACTATATAATTCAACTTTCTTAAATAAGCTCAAAGAGCTAAAGGAAATTAGGGGCAAGGAACTAAAGGAAATTGGGAAATAGATATATGAACAAAAATGAGAATATTGAAAAGGTGGAAATTATAACAAAGAACCAAATAGAAATTCTGTTGCTGTGCTCGCTTCGGCAAAAAAAAAAAAAAAAAAAAAGAAATTCTGTTGCTGAAAAAATACAATAATTGAAATGGAAATTTTAATAGATGATTTCAACAGCAGATGTGAACAGGCAAAAGGTAGAAATAGCTAATTTGAAGTTAGGTCAATCGAAATTATCCAGTCTAAAGAACAGAAAGAAAAGAATGAAGAAAAACATACAGAACTTATGAGACCTGTGGGATACCATCAAACATACCAAATAGTGTAATGGGAGTATAAGAAGGAGAGAAGAGAGAGAAAGGGGCAGTAATGATTTTAAAGAAAACAATGTTCCCAAATTCTCAAATTTGATAAAATACATGAACTTATACATCCAAGAAAGTCAATGAATTCCAGGAAAAATAATCACAAAGAGAACCACAGCAAGACAAATTATAATCAACCAATTGAAAGGCAAAAACAAAGAAAATCTCAAATGCAGAAGGAGAAAGTGACTTAACATGTTCAAGTGGTATTCAATAAAATTAACAGCCAATTTCTCAGAAGAAATCATGGATGCCATAGGGCAATGGAATGACATATTTAAGGTGCTGAAAGAAAAAAGAACTCATCAAACAAAAATGTTACAGCTAAAAAAATTATCCTTCAAAAATGAAGGTGGAATAAGACATTTCAAGATATTAACAAGAGCAGATGGAGTTTATTGCTGGTACACCTGTACTATAAATGAAAGTGAGGCCATTAATACAGATCTTACAGAAATAATAATGAAAAGATTATAGGAGAACACTATTAATAACATTTTGCCAACAAAGTGATAACCAACATGAAGTAGAAAAATTTTGTAAAAACTCATAAACTATTTCTCAAGAAGAAATAGAGAATCTAAGAGGACCTATAACAAGAAAGAAGACTGAATCAGTAAACAAAACTTCCTGACAAAGAAAAGACAGATGGCTTCATTGGTGAGTTCTACTAATTATTTAAAGAAGAATTAACAGCAATCATTATCAAGTTCTTCCCAAAAATAGAAGAAGAGAAAAACAATTTTAAACTCACTGTTTTACGTCAGCATTACCCTGATACAATAGTCAAAGGCATCAGAAAAAAAGAAAACTACAGACCAATATTCCTTATGAATATTGATGTAAAAATCCTTAACAGAATATTAACAAACTAAATTCAGGAGCATATTAAGAGGATTGCACAGCATGACCAAATAAAATGTATCTCAGAGGCTGGTCACCATGGTCCATAATCCTGGGGCTCTGGGAGGCTGAAGTAGATGGATTGCTGGAGCTCAGGAGTTGGACACCAGCCTGAGCAAGAGCAAGAGCCTGTCTCTACTAAAAATAGAAAAACTAGCTGGGTGTTGTGGTAGGTACCTGTAGTCCCAGCTAATTGGGAGGCTGAGGCAAGAGGATCACCTGAGCCCAAGAGTTTGAGGTTGCTGTGAGTTATGACGATGGCATTCTATCCAGGGTAACAGAGTGAGTCTCTATCTCAAAAAAAAAAATGTATTTCAGAAATTAAAAAATGATTCAACATACGAAAATCAATCTAATATAGGATGTTAACAGAATGAAGGAAAAGAGACACAATCTCAATTAATGTAGAAAAGGCATTTGAAGAAATCTAACATCCTTTCATATAAACACACTTGAGAATCTAGGAGTAAAAGGAACTTCTTCATAAAAATAAAATGTACTTTTATTGAAGTGAAAACCCACAGCTTTCATTCTACTCAAGTATGGAATACCAAAATTCTTGCAACTAAGATGTGGAAAAGGCAACAATGCCCACTTTCACCATTTGTACTCAACATTGTACTGGAAGTTCTAGTTAGAGTAATTAATTAAGAATAAGAAATAAAAGACATCTTGGTGGCACCTGTGGCTCAGTAGGTAGGGCACTGCTCCATATATCTAGGGTGGCGGGTTCTAACCCAGCCCCTGCCAAATTGCAAACAAAAAAATAGCTGGGCATTCTGGGGGGTGCTGTAGTCCCAGCTACTCAGGAGGCTGAGGCAAGAGGATGGCCTAAGCCAAGGAGTTGGAGGTTTGTGTGAGCTGTGA
>CAUYRH010010453.1:0-43532 GCA_963574655.1 Perodicticus potto
CACACCCATTGCCATACACTCCAGTGGAAAATTATTGATTTAGCTTCATAGTAGGGCTGAGTACATTGGATACTTTTTCTTCCATTCTTGAGATACTTTGCTAAGAAGAATATGTTTCAGCTCCATCCATGTAAACATGAAAGAGATAAAGTCTCCATCTTTCTTTAAGGCTGCGTAATATTCCATGGTATACATGTACCACGATTTATCAATCCATTCGTGGGTCGATGGGCACTTGGGCTTCTTCCACGACTTAGCAATTATGAATTGGGCTGCAATAAACATTCTGGTACAGATATCTTTATTGCGATGTGATTTTTGGTCTTCTGGATATATACCTAGTAAAGGAATTATAGGATCAAATGGCAGATCTATTTTTAGATCTCTAAGTATTCTCCAAACATCCTTCCAAAAGGAATATATAAAGTCAGCACATTGTGATTGCACCAATGTACACACTTATGATTTAATAAAAATTTAAAAAAAAAAAGAAAATTATTGATTTAGGGGAATGATGATGGTGTTCAGCTGCCCTCCATCATGTGATGGTAGAACGGCGACCAGTGAGGTCAAAGTCACAGGGAAGGCAGATTTCAGCTTTCTGTAACAAACAGCTCTTACACTCTGAAAGAGCTCTCCGAATAAAGACTAGGTCATAAGGTGGCATGTACCCATCATTTGAAGTTTTAAGCACAGATTAGAAGACGGCCTGAGAAGAGTATTTCCAAGAGTGTGTACTCCATGAAGGGTTGGAAAGGTTGGCCCCAAGGTTCACTCTAAGTCTGTGATTATGTGAGTCTACGCCTTTGTCTTCAGATGGAATTTTGCTGAGACTACAAACACCCCGTGGAAACACAGACCCCCTTACACTCTGAGGCCAGTAACTAGACTCTCACTGACAACTCTGCGTACCCTTTCCATGAGACATTTTCCTGAATTGAAAGACTAGAAATTTACTGCAATATACTTTTTATTTATTTAGTATTTTACAGTTTATTAACAGTGTTTACACTGTATTTTCTCATTTGTTCTTAAAAAATAAACAAAAAACGATCTCATGCAATGGGTAGGGCCAGAGTGTTCCCTCTCTTTCTCTCACCCTCTCTCTCTCCCACCCTCTCTCTCCCCTCCCCCTCTTCCACATGTACACTAATGAATATATGTAAAGGCACATACAGGCTCACATCCAAATGCACACACATAAAATAAATTGCAACCATTCCCACAATCACAGCTGGTGATTACCAAATGTATCAACTGGTTATTTTAAAAAACAATAACAATCCCAGGGAAATCAGAATCTAAACTCTGTGGATTGTATCAAAGCCAAGTACTGGTTTCAATATTATTCTGAAGTTTTACAGGAAGAGAGATGGGCAAAGGGTACAAGGGACATCCCTGAACAATTTCACCTTCTTGTAAATCTATAACTATTTGAATTCTTTAAAAGGGGAGAAAGTCCAAGTGAATTTCCCAAAATATGATATCCTGCTAGTACTGATGGGAGAGAAAGAAGAAAACAGAAAGATAATATAAAAGCATTAAAACTTTAAAAATGTATTGTATTGAAAAAAAGGTCTTCACTAGCTTCTGAATGCAGACTTTGTCTTACAGCTCCATTGGTGGGAAAATTGCAATTAAATTTGCCTAGCCCTGTAGTTAAACCTAAATAAAGCTGTCGATACAGTGTGTGCACATTGCTAATTAATTTTGAAGCATAACAGATGAATGGAGAAAGTTTAGGTATGGAGCAGAATAAACTGTTTTCCTGGCATCTGGCTTTTTTCCAATTTTATAAATGTGTGAGCCAAGTTAATGGTGAGTATTCACAACTCAAATTGTTTTTGCAAAATACTGTCAGGTGTAGGATGAAGAGGAAACCGAAATTGGAATTCTAGATTTGAGGTCTGTGAAGGTACAGCACCCCAGAGGGGTAATCTGCATTGCGATCTCATTTATCTATTGTCTGGACAAAGAAGAAACACAAAAGCATTTTTTTTTTTTTTGAGACAAAGTCTCACTATTTCGCCCTGGGTACAGTGCTGTGGCGTCCCAGTTCACAGCAACCTCACCTTCTAGGGCAGTGGTTCTCAACCTTCCTAATGCCACCACCCTTTAATACTGTTCCTCATGTTTTGGTGACCCCAACCATAAAATTGTTTCTGTTGCTCCTTCATAACTGTAATTTTGCTACTGTTAGGAATCGTAATGTAAAATATCCGATACGCAGGATGTTTTTAGGCGACTCCTGTGAAAGGGTCATTCGACACCCAAAGGGGTCGTGAGGCACAGGTTGAGAACTGCTGCTCTAGGGCTTAAGCGATTCTCTTCCCTCAGCCTCCCTAGGAGCTGGGACTACAGGTTCCCGCCACAACGCCCGGCTACTTCTGTTGTTGTTGTTGCAGTTGTCATTGTGTGGCAGGCCCAGGCTGGGTTTGAACCCACCAACTCCCGTATGTGTGGCTGGTGCCCTAGCTGCTGAGCTACAAGCAGTGAGCCACAAAAGCATTTCTTTTTAATTGCTATGAAACACACTGCAAGATTTCAATGAAAGTTTAAGTACCACAATAAAATGTGTGCTCCATTGACAGCAGTAATATGTGTTCGTTGCCTAAACTACTGGCTTAGAACAATCCCTGTGTACAGTCAGATCTTCATAAAGATTTGTTGAATGGCAGGCACTGCTGTAAGCACTTTACATAATAAATTTCTTACTTCCCCATAATATTTTGTGCTAGGTGCTATTATTATCATCTTCATTTATTTTTGCAAGTGAGGAAAAGAAAGATCAAGTGAATTGTTCAAGCTCATACAGCTGCTAAATAGCAGAGCTGGAGGTCCTAACTCAGGCAGTCTGACATTATTAATCATAATTTAAGGTGAATAAATAGCCATTAATAAATTAGTACTTTTGTGTATGATGTAGAAACGATCATGTTTTCTTAATCCTGATGGATTTGTGTAGGTGAATTTTTGGCAGGTAGAGGGTCACTTGTTTTTCTTGACTACTCAGAAGGGGGATTGGCCTTTCAAAAATTAAGAATCAGTCTAAAGATAGCAATGATTTGTTAAGGAGTTGGCTCCTTTTGGTCCTTTCAAAAGGCCCAGAATAGTAAGAAAGTATAAAGCATTTGGTTCCCATGTTGGAACCGTTCCACGCCTGCTGAGACCATCCCTCCAGTTTGCACCAGCACCACAGCATGGCCTGAGCAGCCTCTCTCCTCGGGCTGGCTGAAGAGCCGGGTCCTCGGACACTCTCTAAAGCCATGTGGTCCTGGGCGGGGAAAGAAGCCACGTGGTCCTGGGAGGGGAAAGACAGAGCCTCTGCCTGCAGTTCCTCTGTAGGCCTGATGGGAAGATCCCCGACTTAATTCTGTGCAGAGAGGAGGCCTCAAGTAAAGCTGTTTTCACATCCTCTCAGTGCCTAGAAGTCGTGAGCAGATTCTTTACTTTTCTCAGAAGATGAGTGGGAGATTGTTTGGGTTATAATTAAATAGGAGTGCAAGCTGGAATTTCAGCCAAGTGCTGAAAATCTTTCTTCTTGGGATGACATCATGTGACACTTTTTTGTGAAGGAGCCAAGAGAAGTACAATTATGTTGTTTCATCCCAGTCGCTCTCAGAAGAGCAGCACGGTCAAATAAAGCAGCATGATCCTGTATGTTTTGCAGCACGGAGCACACAGCGTTCTAGTCCCTTCCTTCTGAGTTGGCTCATGATAAGACATTGTCTAATTTATGAAGCAGAGCAGGGGAATATGGTGTCACCCAACAGAACCGGTAACAATAGCTCACAGGCGATACTCCCACCCTGTGATTTCAGCAGCAGTTGTATCGGCTCTTACACCTTAATAGACCACCTCGAGCTTGGAGCACACACAGAGGTCATGAGAACAAAACTGACCGAAAAGGTATCAGTGCCACAACACACACAGTCAGAATACACTCGGGCTTAGTTGATGCAAGAATGTAAGTCTGGACGAGACATTGCCAGACCGGGATCAGACTGACCTAAACCTTTACCGACATTGCTGATAATGAGCATTTGACTACTCAGTTTAGGTACTAGGCATAGTCTCTGACAGCTATCTTTATCATTTTTTGCACTGTTATTTTACCAATGCTTTTCATTCATTCATCAATTATTTGTAGAGCAATTATTATGAGCTCACTACTGAGGTAGGCCCCAGATATAGACTGGTGAACAGAAAGAATGGTAAATGCCTGAAGTGACGAATGCCCCAGGTACCCGGATTTGGTTAGCTCACATTGTGTGCCTGTATCAAATCATCTCTGTGCCCTGTAAAGCTATACTAAAATTATGTACCCATAATTAAAAAAATTTGCTCATAACCCTCCTGGAACTTTCTGCCTGGTAGAGAGTAAGAATAAGATGATGATGATATGTGAGTATATACAGGTATAAGTGTTTATGTAATAGTCATGATCTATCTGCCCCTTATCCTGACCTAAGAGAAATGCCCCCAGTGATTCTGTTCAGTTCCACATTGGTCAGAGTAATGAGATTAATCACTCTCTGTGTGTATTAGTTTCCTACGCCCGCTATAACAAATGGCCCCAAACTTTACGATTTAAACAGCAGAGATGTATTACCTGGGGGCTGGTAAACAGTCCTAGGGGCCAGAAGTCCAAAATCAGTCTCACTGGCCCCAAACCAAGGTGTCAGCGGGGCCGTGCTCCCTCCCAAGGCACGTGGAGAGAATTGGTTTCTTGCTTCCTCAAACTTCCAGTGGCTCCTGACATTCTTTGATTTGTGTCTGTGTCACTCCAAACCCTATCTCCATGGTAACATTATCCTCTTTTGTGCCCAATCTCCCACTTCTTCCTCTTGTAAGAATACTTGTCACTGCATTTAGGACCCACTGAGATAATGCAGGATAATCTCCCCAACTGGAAATCCTCAACCTAATCATTTCTGAAAAGAAACCTTTGTTCTATCTATATAAGGTTACATTTTCAGGTTCCAGAGAATAGGACCTGATATCTCTAGGGGCTTATTCCAGCCTTGTCCATTGTGTATAAGTGTGACAAATCCACACTGTTTGCAAGCGTCCAGAGCTATGGGATGAGACCAGTTGTTCACAGTCATGAACGTGTTGGGTTCACATTCTCCCAGCTGCGCGTGCTGAGTGCACCTTTCCCCCTCCTCCTCACGGAGGCACACGGTCATTTTACTTCTCACCACCTAGTCAGTAAAGCCCTTGAGACATTTCTTCCTCTTTTCTCCAGCCCCAACTTTATCTAGTCTTAAATGAGAAAAAAAAAAATCTGATACAAAAACTTGCACTGTTTTTCTGCTTATACTCAAAAACTTACAGACCTTGTTTTTTCTTTTCTTTTCTTTTTTTTTTTTTTTTGAGTTCTGTTTTGCGCCCAAGGTGTGGACTAAAGGAAGCAGAGGGGCAGGAGAAGTACATAAAAAGCACACATTTATAGTTTGGGACTTAACACTGTCTTATAATTAAACCCTATGGCAAGTATTACAGAGAAAACAGAATAAGAAATCACAAAAGCCATATAATGGAGCAAGAGGAGCTACTTTTATAGTGTTAGGCAAAGGACCTCTTTGAAAGCTGACGTTTAAACTAAGATTAAGGATAAGGAAAAATCCATTTCCATCAAAAGAAAGAGCTTATGTGAACTTCCCAAGATAAGAAAGTCCATGACTTGACATGCAGGAGCGGCCGAACAAAGACCAGGGCAACTGGGGTATCGACAGTGGGATAAGATGAGACTGAAGTGCTGATGAGTCAGCCAGGGGGTTAGGGGTGGTTCTCAAAAGTTTCCATTTCACTTTAAGTGCAATAGGAACCTCAATGTTGTACATCCGTTCTTAAATCTGGCAATATGCCAAAACTTTGTAATAGTGCCTGTGTATTACACAGGAAATGAAATGTATTATACACGTGTTAAAACTTTTTCTCTATGTGAGTTCATTATTTTGTTCCCTAAATCACTGGACTAGGATCTGACGAATGTTTACAGCTTTATGGGCAATTTTCCTTCTTTGTATTAGCTTTAATGGAAATTAGAAACTTTTACTTTATCATCAATTTATATTTTAAACATATCAGAGGGACTTAATAAATTTCAAGTTCTTATAGTTTTCTTAGGAGTTAAGCTGTAACTGTAATGTGGTCATTTACTCATTGAGACTCTATTTTACGATAGGTAAAGTAGAAATAGCAATTGCTTTTATCACAAGATTAATCTGAACATTAAATAAGAAAGGACATGGAGAGTGTCTGCCGTTATGCTGAATACTTATTAAATACCAAAAAAAACTTGTTAATTCCTTTCCTGTAAGTCAGGTAATAGTCTTTTTCCTGTTTTACAATTTTGCCTGTGTATACAGGTAAATTCCCTGCCCAGTTTAGGCCATTCCCTCGCTTTTCTCTTTACTTCAAGAGACAGTAACAGTTCCCTAGTGAATAATCTAACCCCAGAGGCAGCTGGACCTCTGTCACTGACTAATTGCTTATGGGTAAGTCATTGGAAATTTTGGTGTCTTTACATCTGCAAAACTCCTGTTACAACACCTGTCTTAGCAACATTTGCTAATGGTAATTAGGGTGAAAAAAGAGAAAGGGTAAGTACAGCACTGGCAAAAATGGGACTTGGTGTTTTCACAGTAAACAAACATTATTGCTATATATTACTATTTTACAGCCCTCTCATCAAACCCCCAGGAGTCTCTTCATATTTCCATGTTCTGTTACAACTTACTTCCGTGTTTCCCATTGAAAAGTCTTAGTTTATAAATGTGGACATTGTAAACCAAACAATAATGTGTTTGTCTTCCAATTTTATGCTGGTTCAAGTTCTGGGATCATTTATATGTGGTGGAACTCACCAAACCCAGTTACCAGTCATTGCTTTAACCATTAGTGAAGAAGCCAGTTATTTAATTTAAGCCTCCAATTTGGTTGGAAGGAACATTTCTTCTTCTTCTTCTTCTTCCTCTTCCCCTTCCCCTTCCTCTTCCTCCTCCTCCTCCTCCTCCTCTTCTTCTTCTTCTCCTTCTTCTTCTCCTTCTTCTTCTTCTTCTTCCCCTTCCCCTTCCTCTTCTTCTTCCTCTTCCTCTTCCTCCTCTTCTTCCTCCTCTTCTTCTTCCTCTTCTTCTTCTTCTCCTTCTTCTCCTTCTTCTCCTCTTCCTCCTCCTCCTCCTCCCTCCTCCCTCCCTCCTTTCTTTTTCTTCCTTCTTCTTCCTTCTTCTTCTTCTTTTTTTTTTTTTTTTTAAACAGAGACCCACTCTGTTGCCCAGGCTAGAGTGCCCTGGCATCACAGCTCACAGCAACCTGAAACTCTTGGGCTTAAATGATTCTCTTGCCTCAGCCTCCCAAGCAGCTGGGATAACAGACGTGAGCCAATTTCAGGCAGCTGGCCCAAAACTATTAATCTTTTTGAATTGGATAATTCTTTGTTAAGGCCCCTGTTCTGTTCATTGTAAAATGTTTACCCTGACCAGTGCTCCAGGCATAACTATCAAAAAATGTGTTCACACATTGTCAAATGTACCCTGAGGCGAAATCATCCTTGGTTGAAACCATTACGTTTGATGAAATTAGTACATTTTCATAAAAATTGCTGCAAAACAAGTAGCGGTAGGGTTAAAATCTAAAAAGTACACACCTGTGCCGTGTATAGTGTATGTGAGTAGAGTGGACTTTTGCCAAATTATAGCCCCTAAGGAATTCTGGAATCAGGACCATTCTGGAAAGTAACTTCATCCAAGGCTTGTCCCTGAGTTGAGGTATCCGTGAGGAAGACACCACAGTTGATCCTCATTACCATGTATGACAACAGAGAACTATTGACAGATCATCATGATTATTTTTCTTTTTGCTTCTATTTTCTTTTTTTTATTTCAAATTAATATGAGGGTACAAATTTTTAGATTATATTGTTCTCACTTCCAGGGTAAAGTACCACTGTGAAAGAGCCCCTCACCCAGTAGGTGTGTTATACACGCTCACAATGTGCACAGTAGGTGAGATCCCACCTCACACCCTCTGTTCTTTTGCCAGTTGTCCTCCCGCCTCCCCTTTCCCTCCTGTCCCTGCCCCCAGTTAGACTATGTTTGTGTTTTATTATTCATTTGAGCATGTAATTACTTATATATTGGTTTCATGTTAGTATTGAGTACATTGGATATTTATTTTTCCATTCTTGCATTTCAACTCCATCCAAGTAAACATAAAAAATGTAAAGTCATGGATTTTTCTAAACCATTTTTAAAACCACAATTTGTTGATTCATTCATGGGTTGATGGGTATTTGGTCTGCTTTCACGAGTTGGCAATTATGAATAAGCCACTGTAAAAATTCCGGTTCAAATGTCTTGTGCTATTCACTATAGTGTTGGAAGTCCTAGCCATCGTAATCAGGCAAGAGAAGGAGATCAAAGGTATTCAGATGGGGACAGAGGAGGTCAAACTCTGGCTCTTTGTTGATGATATGATCTTATACCTAGAAAATCCCAGGGACTCAACTACGGAGCTCTTAGAAGTGATTAAGGAATATAGCAGTGTCTCACCATACAAAATCAATACCCACAAAAGTATGCTGACAATAGCAAGGTAAGAATAAAATTAAAGACTCAATTCCTTTTACAGTAGTGCCAAAGAAGGTGAAATACCTGGGAATATGTTTAATAAAGGAGGTGGAAATCTCTATAAAGAGAACTATGAAATTTTGAAAAAGGAAATAGTAGGAGATTTCAACAAATGGGAGAACTTACCAGGCCCGTATCTGTGCTGGGAAGAATCAACATTGTTAAAATGTCCATACTACCCAAAGCAATCTATAGATTTAATGCAGACCCCATCAAAGCACCGAAGTCATACTTTAAAAACCTTGAAAACATAGTACTTTGATTCATATAGAACCTGAAGAACAACCCAAATAGCAAAAAATGGCTCTTAGAAATAAAAACCAATAGGGAGGCATCACATTTCCAGATTTTTAAGGTTATACTACAAGTCTGTAGTGATCAAAACAGCATGGTTCTGGTCAAAAAATAGACATGAACCCAGCCACATACCTTCATTGGATCTTTGATAAGCGTAACAAAAACATGCACTGGGAAAAGAATCCTTATGTAACAAGTGCTGCTGGGAGAACTGATTGTCCACATGTAGAAGACTGAAACTGGAGCCACACCTCTCGCCACTGACAAAATTTGATTCTAACTGGATAAAAGATTTACATTTAGAGTGTGGGGAAAATGCTTGAAGATACTGGCCTGGGAAAAAACTTTATGAGGAGGATCCCCTGGCAATTGCAGCAACACCAAAAATAAATAACTGGGACTTGATCATGCTAAAAAGCTTTTGTACAGCTAAGGATACCACAAACAAAGAAAACAGACATCCCTCAGCCTGGGAAAAGTTTTTTGCATGTTATGAATCTGACAAAAGCCTGATAACTAGAATCTACAGAGAACTCAAACAATAAGAAAAGTGCAAACAACTCCATTTCTTTGTGGGCAAGACTTGAACAGAAACGTCTCTGAAGATGACAGGTGAATGGCCAACAAACACATGAAGAAATGCTCATTGTCTTTAATCATCAGAGAAATGCAAATCAAACCCACCCTGAGATATCACCTAACCCCAGCAAGATCAGCCCACAGTGCAAAGTCCCAACACTGCAGATGCTGGCGTGCATGGGGAGAGAAGGGAACACTTCTACACTACTGGTGAGATTGTACATTAATACAGGCTTTATGGAAAGAAGAATGGAGAGTCCTCAAAAGAACTAAAAGTTGACCTTTCATTTGATCTCACAATCCCATTACTAGGTATCTACCCAGATCATCATTATTAAATTTGTGATCAAATCTGGCTCTACAGCAAACAGTATTGTTAAGAATATCACTCTAGTCTTCAATCAGGTTGCCCATAAGTATTATTAACAAGAAGCCATGCCTGGCGCTGGGAAAGTAACAATTTAAAGAAAACATAGATTGTACTTTAAAGGAGCTTACTTTTTATCTTACTCTCCCGGAAATATCGAGTTCAGTTGCTGATTTGTAGAAATGGCTGCATTACCTATAATTGGCCTAAGCTTTAGCTCTGGGAGACTTGTAGAACTATTGTATTGATATGTCATAAGCAGAAATACGGCTCTTCTGTCTAAGTTTAGAAGGCACTGTATCTATTCAGATACTCGCTATCAGTCTGTGGCCAGAGTCTACAGGGGCCTGAATGCTTTCTCTCTCAGTTTTACAGTGGGTCCGAAATGAATTCGGCCAGCAGGCTAGACGGGATAGCTGCACATCTTGAAATTCCCCCATGTCTGTGTTCATGATCTGCTTCATTTATTTAATCTAAATTAAGTGATAATTATTATGTTGCTATTCACTCTTAAGAGACATACGAGCAACTTTAAACAGTGGTTCATGCTGTAGCACTTTAGAGGAGCCAGTTGCCTCGGGAGCCCGTTTCACAGGTGTCCTCTTTTATTACATGGAATTGGCAGGAGGGATAATGCAAAGCTGCCTGACATGAGTTACCAGACCCCACATCCTTTCATGGCGACAGATTTGCAGTTGTTTGAAATGTTTTCCTCCAGTCGTAAGGAGTATAGTTTTGCAAGTATTGGGGGTCTTTCCCAAAGCAACCCAGTTGCTCTTAATCAGCTTGGCCTCTAATAAATTTATAAGTTTTTCTACAAAAAGATCCAGAGTTTAATTATATGAAACTTTTAACCTGTATGTTTACTTTGTAAATAAGACAAATCACAGATAGTGGTTTTTAAATTTCCTCTGATACACTTTTAATTATTTACAGGAATATGAGGCCTTGGGTCAAACTTTTAATGTCACCTATCTTTGTTGTGTTACTCTGTGTAGTTTCAAGAATCAGCATCTGCTTTCTCTGATACATTAGCTGCTCAGTTACTCCACCAGTGCCTTAGTTTGAGGGATGTTAGTTAAGGCAATAAGTTGACAAAATACACAAAAATACCTTGTGTCTAGAACACATATGAGGCCAAACAAGGCTGCTTAACACTGTTTGGGCGTAGTTTTAATAGTCATCTATTCACTCACTCAACAATTATTTATTAAACATCTACATTGTAGTATTTGAGGCAGTCAGGATTCTTTGGTGAAACAATGAAAAAAAAGGAGAAAAATTATTATGTTTGTGGATTTACATTCCAGTAGGGCAGATAAGCAATAATAGAATAAATAGACCCATCTAATATTATTTTAGATAATATATAATATAATATATTATAATATTAGATGATATTATTAGATAATATAATATATATTATTATATTAGATGATGACCAATACTAAGGGAAAAATGTAATCAGTACAGTGTAAGAATGGGAATGTCACAGCAGGGAAGGGGGGTAAGTGTGTGGTGCTGGTCTGAGTCACCTCGGTGAGAAGGTGATCATTGGAGGAGAGAATCAGAGAGGGCGAGAGATGAGCCACTGGAGCATCCAGGGAAGAACCTTCCATCCAGAAGAGGGAGTCAGCCCAAGTCTCCAAGGTGGACCGGCGTAGCATTGGAGAAGCAAAAGGGAAGTCAGGAAACTGCCGGGGAATTAGGAAGAGGGGAGAAGGAGGAGATGAGTTCCATGGTAGCAGCTCACATGTTTTTTTTAATTTTTAAATTTTTTCCTAATTAATACAAAACTTAAAAATATATATATCTCCTATTCAATATATATGCCACTACATTAGAATGGTAATTTTAAAATTCTAAAACATGAGGTTTAGAAATAAAGCAGGCACCCCCAAGTGCAATGATAGCACTGGTAACAAAAAATAACAGAAAAGGGTTCTTTCCATGGCTTCTGGGACAGGAATTTGCTAAACGCTCTCAAAGTACTGGGCCATTTAATTCTCACTAACGCCCTATAAGGCAAACTAATTAAATGCAATTTTTGGAGTTTGGTGAGTAATTTCCTAACTTCTCTGAACCTTAGTTACCTCATTGCTAAAAGAGGATATTAGTAGCGACATAGTTTTTATATTTTGTGTTTAAATGGAGTTATATAGTTCCTGGATATATAGTATGTACTGAACAAGTGGTATTTGTTATCATTATTACTAGTTCACACTCAAGATAGCAGCCATGGACTTAAATAAGACATTGTTAATTTTTTGATTTTTTTATTTTTCTGAGACAGCGTTCTCACTTTGTCTGTCTCGGTAGAGTGCCGTGGTGTCACAGCTCATAGCAACCTCAAACTCTCAGGCTTACATGATTGTCTTGTTTCAGCCTACCAAGTAGCTGGGTCTACAGCACCCGTCACAATGCCTGGCTATTTTTAGAGACGGGGTCTTGGTCTGGCTCATACTGGTCTCAAACCCATGAGCTAAGGCAATTCAACCACCTCAGTCTCCCAGAGTGCTAGGATCACAGACATGAGCCGTGGCACTGAGCCTGAAATCATTAGTATTTTTCAGAAAAGTGACAACAATTTCAAGTTAAAAAGTACTGATGAACATTAACCAATCCACAAGGCATAGGTAGTCGTTCATATCTTCATTTGGCAAAATGTTATTGGACAGAGATTGTCTTAGTCACTTATGAAATAGAAAATATAAACAGTATCTCTAATTTCACTTATAGGTATGGGGAAGAATTAGGTAGGCAACAGATCATCTTTGCAGCACAGCTCATTTTACAAATAACAAATGCGAGGTTCCATGGGAGACCACAGATGTAGCATCTAATCCAAGGGAGGGTAGGGGTTGAGCAGAGATCGGTCCCCCATAGGCAAGTAGGTGTTGGGCAGGTGAATGAGAGCAGTGAGAAAGGTAAGAAAGCCACCCAGACACAACATCACATGGAAGGGTGTAAGCATTAGAGAAAATTTTGAGTTCTACTTGGACTCTTGTGGCTTAGGAAGTGAAGGTGATCTGGAAGGAGCCAGATCATGAAAGGTGAAGTCCACTAGGCTGAAGACATTGGGCTCTATCTAAACAACATGTAGACACAGAAGTATTTTAATCAGGAGAGTTCTTGATCAAATTTTTATTTTAGAATAATCACCATGTGGCTGGTGTCTCACATCTGTAATCCTAGCACTCTGGGAGGCCAAGAGTGCCAGGATTACAAGGTAAGTGGATCACCTGAGCTCAGGAGTTTGAGACCAACCTAAGCAAATTGAGACACTGTCTCTACTAAAAGTAGAAAAACTAACTAGGCATTGTGGGAGGCACCCATAGTTCCAGCTACTCAGGAGAGGGGAAAAGTTTAAGGTTGCTGTGAGCTGTGATAATATCATGATACTCTACCCAGGGTGATAGAGTGAGACTCTGTCTCAAAAAAAAAAAATTAGAATAATTACCATGACTGCAATGGGAAGAATGATTTAGAAGGGGCCAGAATTAGAGGCAAGTCAGCCAGGTGTGGATATAACCTAACGCTTAGTGAGAGAGAACACAGATCTCATAATAAATTTATGTAGAGAATAGCCATGTTTGTTTGTTACAGCACAGTATTTAGGGTGGGTGGTAGAGGGAGGAGATTGGTAATAACTGTGCCAAAGAATGAGTATAAAGGGAGCTCACTGCATTTTCAAAAAATTCCTAGATTCCTTGATTTGTAACTCTCTGTGGGCTCTCTCATATGTCAAGGTTGAAATCACTATAGTTTCTCATCTCTGGAGCCATTAAATGAAAAGCGAAATTTTAAACATGAAGTATTTCATAATCCTTCCTCACCATTTCTCAGTCAAATGTTATTCCTTGAAAATATGGATCTATAGCATACACCCCGAGATCTGAAAGATCTACCAGACCATTTACCTGATGTGCTGGCACTGCAAATGAGCTGAGAGGAAGTGCAGGAAAGGAAGACTCAGGTTTGGGGGAATTAACTAGAGTAGGAGAAAAAACATTCAATCATGATTGTTCAAATGGAATCTCACCAGCATTCTGTTATTATTGGGACTTTGAAGCTCCCATGTTCTAGGCATCTACATCCATAATTGTTGAGGTGATTTAACTAAAATCCCTTCTTTTCACCTGACTTACCCAGGCCATTATAGTATATGGTCATAATTTTTATTTTGTTCAAATTATTTGAAAGCTTTACCTGAAAGGACTATTTAAACAAAATTACCCTTTATCCCATGATATTCAGTTTGTTCTAGAATAATCTTCCCTCTCATTTTTGTCCTGATATTACTGGGCTGCCATTTGAAAAAATACACAAAGAGTACCTGAATGCATCCTTATAAAATTTTCAAATAATTCAGTGTAAAAAGACTAAAATTAGACTTGAAACATTCCTGTTAATAATTTCCTTCCCTCCATTCCCATTCCTTTCTCTTATCCACGCAGAGACACTATGAGCATCTGTCTAAACTTTATTTTGTTTTCAAGCACACACACACATGCGTTTGTGCATTTACTTTTTTATTTTGGTCATTAAGTATGAAATGTTCAATTTTGAATCAAAAGTGCCAGTTTCTTATCTCAAACAAGAAGCAGTGCAATTAATCAAAGTATACACCTAAGCTATCGACATATTTTGGGCATCTTAATGCCAGCTTGCTTATGGCAGCAGTGAAGAAGCCTGGAGAGGAAGTAGCGGTGAAATCTACAGCTTTTGAGAATTGAATATTTTCTTGCAAGAAATGATCTGAAGCCTGAAAGAATTAGCAGTCAGTTGGTGCAAGGTCTGGTGACTAGGGGGGATGGCAGAGTTTCCAAGTCCAGCCTCTGTAGTGTGAACAGTGTTCTCTGTGTGACATGTAGTCAAGTGTTGTCTGCAAGAGGATTGGCCTGTCTCTGTTGACCCGTCTTGCCGGCTTAATCACAATCATCCTCATTATTTCATTCAGTTGGTTGCAGTAGACATCCGCTGTAATTAAATGACCGGCTTCCACCCACTTGCGCTGGACCACCAAACAGACACCATTAGATTTTTTTGATGAATACTGTGTTTGGTTTTGGACCGTGTTTCCGCACTTCATTTCATTTTTATACAACCAAACACTTGCAGTTGTCAAAAAGAGTAAGGTGCAGAAATAGTTTGTCAAAAGAGTCAAAAATTATGGTGCAGAAATGGTACATCTTCATGTCATGACAACAAAGAAATGCAAGCTTCGAGACGATTTCTCTTCTTTTTTTAATTTTTTTATTAAATCATAAACACATAGATAATGTATACATTAATGCATTTATGGGGTACAATGTGATGATTTAATATAGAATTAAGGATGCTTACATCACACTGGTTAATATATACCTCATCTCATTTACTTAATTATTGTGTTAAGACATTTATACTCTATACTAATAGATCCGACATGTACCCTTGCATTATGCGCTATAGGTGTGATCCCACCATTCACCCTCCCTCCATCTGACCGCTCCCACTCCTCCCTTCCCCCACCCTTTCATTTTGGGCCACAGTTGTGATCTATCCTTCATAGGAAAGTGTGAGTGATTGTAAATTGGTTTCATAATAGTACTGAGTATATTGGATATTTTTTCTTCCCTTCTTGAGATACTTTATTAAGTAGGATATGTTCCAGCTCCATCCATGTAAACGTAAAAGAGGTAAAGTCTCCATCTTTTTTTAAGGCTGCATAATATTCCATGGTATACATATACCACGATTTATTAATCCATTCATGGGTCGATGGGCACATGGGCTTCTTCCATGACTTGGCTATTATGAATTGAGCTGCAATGAACAGTCTGGTGGAAATATCTTTGTTATAAAGTGATTTTTGGTCTTTTGGATATACACCTAGTAAAGGAATTGCAGGATCAAATGGCAGGTCTACTTTAAGATCCCTGAATATTCTCCATACTTCTTTCCAAAAGGGACATATTAGCTTGCACTCCCACCAACAGTGCAGAAGTGTTCCCTTTTCTCCACATCCACACCAACATCTGTACTTTTGGGATTTTGTTATATGAGCCACTCTTCCAGAGTTAGATGATATCTCAAAATGGTTTTGATTTGCATTTCTCTGATGATTAAAGATGATGAACATTTTTTCATGTGTCTGTAGACCATGCATCTATCTTCTTCAGAGAAGCTTCTGTTCAAGTCCCTTGCCCACAATGAAATGGGATTACTTGTTCTTTTCTTATTAATAAGTTTGAGTTTTCTGTGGATTCTGATTATCAAACCTTTGTCAGAAACATAACCTACAAACATACTCTTCCATTCTGAGGGCTGTCTGCTTGCTTTATTTACTGTGTTCTTGGCTGTGCAGAAGCTTCTGACACTCATTTGATACATGCAGGAATAATCTATACAGCTTCTTTACCTTGCTGATTTGTTTCAAATGGTCCAATATTGTTGGAATAGTAACATCAAACCTTGCTGCTAATTTTTGCATCGTTTGAGATGGATTCACTTTTACTGTTATCATCCACCTTGATCTCCAGTCACCCAGGTGGCTCATTTTCAAGGTTAAAATCACTGGAATGGAACTTCTTAAACCATCTACATACTGTGCATTTGTGAACCACATCCTTCCCAATCTCTTGTTGATATTTGGAGCTATCTGTGCTGCACTAGATGGACAGAAGAACTCATAATGGAAAATAACATGAATTTTTTACTTATCCATGGTTTTGAAAAAATTGCTCCAAAATAATTTGAAAGATAATGACAAGCCAAAATGTCCATTTAAAAGACTGAGGATGTACCTTCACAATAAAAATAAAAGAAGAACTGTCAGAGTGAAATGTCAGAGATATCAACCGTCAAACTTAGTACTTAAGGAAATCAGACATTTCATATGTAATTTTAGGTACAAACCTGTGAGAAAACATAGGGCTGTGGTTAAGAGGTCAGACTATGGAGACAAGTTTGTTGTCCATCAGTTGCATGGCCATGGAAATGTACTTAACATTTCTGTGTCTCAGTTTCCTCATAATGTAAAATTGAGATGATAACATTCCGTACCCTGCAGTATTGTTATGAAGAGTAACTTTATCAGTAATTTTAAGCACTTAGAACAATGCCTGGTAGTAAATACACAGGAATATTAGCTGCTGTTATGTTATAAGTTTTTACAATACACGGGTATTTTTATGTATATTTTTTATTTTATGACTTAACTTTCTCATGTTAGTAATATTATCTTGAAGATCTTGCCTTATCAGTCCATAGATTTTTCAAAATCTTCTGATAACATTATTTTCCCAGTTCCCCTGCTGATGGACATTTAGCTTGTTACCCAGTTGGTTTTCTTTTGGTTTCTTTTGCTGTTGTGAGCACTGCTAGAATAAAAATTTTTATGTATACGAGTAGCTACTTTTGGTGGTGGATACTGGTATGTGGCAAGCCAGATTAGGAAGATATGGATTACTGTATTTTAATTGGTATCACCAAATTGACTTCCATAAATTTGACCAAATCTTTGGCAATACATTGTCTTTTTCTTAAGAGGTGAATACTTTTTATCCCATTCTAGATTTAATCTCTATCTCCCAAACTATAGCATAATTGAGACTCTTTTAGCTGAGAAATTGATGAGAGAGAGTCATGCAAAATTCTGGCAGGAATGAACTAGCCATGAGCAACATGGACATAAAAGAAAATCCATGATGATTTTGGTGTGAATGATAGAGTCTTAGAAATGAGGTTGTAGAGGCCAGCTGGGAGTGATGAGTTTTGTAGGCCATTGTAAAGTTCATTTTATTTTGAACAAGAAAGTGATATAATAGAGAAGTACGATTTGTAATGAACTTTGAATGATGGATGGGATTTACTAAGGCAGAGGAGTGAAGGAAGGACATGCCAGGCTGAGAGAACAAAAATGAGAGATTGTAGAAAATGCAAATACATGGTAAAATCAAAAGTATGGCATTGCTTTTTATATATCAAAGATTAATATTAGAAAATAGAGTTGGACTTGCCCTGTTCATGGGAAGTACTTTGCATGCCGTATGACATTTTTGTTTCTAGAAAATTGGAAAATATGCATGGGGTAATTGAGTACATTGTCGGCCAGGTTGAACACTTGGCACTTTGCATGAGTAGTTCATTAAATCCTAAATGACTCCCTTGAAGAAGAACTTACTAACACTATTTTGCATATACACTGAGGCTTGGGGAAATGATATAAGTTTCTTACAGCAGTAATCTTTGAGCCTGAGCCTCAAAATCAGCTCTCTTCTGACTAAACAAGCATTGAGTGAATACTGTGCACTGTACTAAGTATTGGGGGGAAAAAATCAGTGCAGCAAGGTCCCTTCCCTCAAGGACAGTGTCTACTAGCTCTTTCTACTCTTCACTAGATTTTAACCAAGGGCCTGCAAAGACCAAGTGACTCAGACTGTAATATGGAGAAGAGTTTAGACAAGAGATTAAGCTGGAGGATTTGTTTAAATCCAGGCAAGAAATCATAAGAAATAAGAATGAGGAGAGGAGAAGGTGTGATGGTAAAATGACCAATGATTATGGTAGTTAATTGGACATGGGTACAGGAAAAGATTTGCCCAGAGGGTCTAGTTTGAGTGTCTGCATAACTAGTGACAACAGCAGAAGAGGGCTAAAAAGAAACCTTCTAAGGTAGAGCCAATTACAACATTTAAAATAAGCAAAAAAAAACCATAGTGAAAATCAATGGCGACCAATGCAAAGAATATTCCATGGGTGTGTGTTTGATTGGAAAAGACATTTATATGCAGATCTAGAGAGAGATTGGACAGTAACCTGAAATAGCCTTTAAATTTTCACTTCTGCATCTGCAATGTTGAGACTGTGCAATTAAACATTGTAGCTATTATTAATGTTTTGTTAGTCATAGTACACATCAACATAAATGCTTATGCCATTTTACGCTTCACAAGAAGCATCCTTGACAGCTCCAGGCATAGACAATGTCTGCTGAGATTTGCTCTTTCCCCCTGTACTTTATATTAATTGCCTAGGCTTTAAGGATTTTAAAACAGATTAGCTATTATTTTTTGAAGGATTTGGTTGAATAAGTTGAGTAATCTATTGTTGTCTTTATGCACCCTTTAAAAGAAAACTATGATCTCTGTTAAATTATTGGAGTAAGATACTTCAGGAACAAAAAAAGTAAAATCTATTTAGAATCCTAGAAGCTGTCATTGGCACATAACATGCTCTATAGTCTTGGGAGAAGAGATAGATGATGTATTCCCAGCTTAGGAGAGTAAGATTTCCCCAAAACTTCCTATAGGCTAAACCTTTTTCTAGATTGCAGAATCTTTTTATAAAACTCTTAGGCTCTAGCCCTGTCCCCATCCCAGTAACGGCCCACCAGTCATTAAAATCAGTGGAAACTATTTCTTGGTATTTGTCCTCAGGGATCTCAGCCAGCATCCAGGTATGTGACACTGCTTCATAAATATTTTACAGTTCTCAGCTGATTTTTGGCTACTCCGTCTAATCTAGCCTGCCTTTTTCATCGAGGCTGGATAGTTCCTGGGATTTTGCAGGGGCAGAAGAAGATAATTTCCCATGGTACAAGTCTGCCCTTAGGGTCTTGGCAGAAGTGCAAAGTGAGCAAAACTGACATAGGTACCCACAAACCTGCTCTTCCAAACCTTTCTCATAACTCAGATCTCTTCTTCCCTCTCCCTTCTTCAGGCTGCCAACGACCCTCTTCTCTTTATAACATTGCTTCCCATCACATCCACGGGAAAATCAAAGTCCATGAGGGCTATTGACTAAAAAAACTATTAAGTATCGTGTACTTGGCACTGCTCTGCACTCTTTGATCTTTGCAATATCTTCCTGTGCTTGGGGTGACCAATGGCCTTGGTTTTCCCAGGCCTAATGTGTTTTCTGAGGATGCCAACTGGGGACATTCCCCACCTGGGAACTGAGCATAAAGAAGAGAGGTAATTTCCAAAGGTCATGCTGTTAATTGGTGGATTGCCTAAGATTCAAACCCAGATCCTCCCAACCCCACTCATTCTGGATCTGCTAAGGGTCTGGTGGTTTGACTAAGGAGTCACACTACATTTGAGTGACTAAGATGCCATTTTCTAAATGGATCTGCAAGAGAGGTGAGTGTGGGGTGATTGTTCTGGGGGGATCAGTGGGGAACAGTGGTCATCTCCACTTGAACAAGCCTGCCTCCATGCTAAATCAGACTTGAAAGCAAATATGGAGAAGTGGTTATCATGACAATGTGCTTAGGAATATTTACAAGAGGCTTTGTTCTCTGGGGGTTTAGTGTCACAGAGTGTCATGTGTTGGGGAGAGTGTAGGTGGTCACGGTATGCACCTTGGAAACAAATCATTATGACTCATGGTGGGGAAGAAATCCTTATAATCTCAACTGCCTGGGTAAAACCTGCCACTCAAATGTAACAGACTGATGTAAAGATCTCATTTTCTAGGAATTTTTTCCCAGGCAGCTTTGTTCTGTTCTCAAACCTCTAGAGCTCACATTTGTACTCCTGAAAAGGTCGTGTGTGTGTGTGTGTGTGTGTGTGTGGTTTGTGGTGTGGGGGTGGGAGGTGGGAGGTGTTTAATATTCATCCCAGCAACTGTCGGGAATTTTTTTTCCTTCTGGTGCCAGAATGTCACGGATTGAGCAGAGTTACTATAAAGCATTACAACTGGGATGTAGCAGCTACATTTGTTTCCAATTTTAGTCTCTAGATCTGAAAGGTGGGCTGAGATCAACTAAAAGTTAGATTTGTGAATATTGGATTTCTGGCACTGATCTTCCAGAAAAAGCTTTTTTGCTCCTTTTAGGTTTTCTGCCCACTGGGCCTATTGCTAATACTCTGCATTTTCCACTTTCTAGGCTCAAAATTTTTTGTATTTATAGCTATTCTCCCAGGATAAGAATATGTATAATTATATCCACTCTTCCTTCATTAACCTCCCTGCTCTTCTGCAGCGCTCCATTGTTTGACGATTTTCCTCTCTCTAGGTCTCTCACATTATGCATGCTCCTATCGAGTGAATTTCTTCCTGCACACGCCTTCCCTCCTCCAGAAAGTGTGACACTGTGAGGGGACTCAGAGGAACAGTTTTTTCATGAATAACTAATGATCAGTTGGTTTGTAATTAGTATATCAGCTCTCTCCATGAAAATGATGTTGCAAAATTACTTGGGATTGTTAAAAGCCGAGGGTTTAACTAGGTGGTTTTAAGCGTTCTCGGGGCAATCTCCATACGCTATTAATTTATTTAGTAAACTTTTGCTTCCTAAGTAATATAAAGGAAACGTCTCCCTACCCCATGTGCAAAATCAAATTTTGTTGCTGCTACTGTTGTTGTTAAGGACCCAAAGCCCTGTCAGTGCTTTGCGTATGTTAAATTTAAAGTTTCTGTAAAGTAGGTAAGCTATGATGCCCATTTTAAAGATAAGGAAATTCAGACTTGGAGATGCTAAGCAGTCTCTCAGAGCTCACAGAGCTGGTAAGGGAAAGAAGCTCAAATTCAAACCAAGGGAGCAGAGGCACCTCCCTGAGCCTACTAGAAAAGAAAATATCATTGATGTTATACCGAGTGACTAACTACTTATTGACCACATAATAAGTGCTGGGCATGGAGATAGATGAATAAGACTGTGCTTGGCTTTGAACAGTCTCGTAGCAATAGAATGATTATGAACTGATGGATTACAGTGCACTGAGACAGATATTAACATTAGGCAGGAACAGGGTGCTGTGAGAGCCCGTTATCAGCACATTGTCCCCAAGGCATAAATGTTACACTTTTTACACACTTTCCACTTTCCTTAAGCAAAAAAAGACAATATTTCCAATAGGAAAATTAACATATTTGAAAAAGAGTAAGGATCAAAAGTTATAAACTTCTTGTCTGAATACTGTAAACTCTGTTCTCCCTACACTGTACCTACATACTTGTGACATTTTAGTTTACAAATTAGGCACAGTAAGAGATTAACAGCAACTAATGATAAAATAGAACAGCCATAATGACATTCTGTGGCAAAAGTTATGTGAAGGGGGTCTCTTGTTCTATTAGACCATCTTATTGTACTGCGTTCTCCTATTTTTGGACTTTAACCATGGATAACTGAAAACAAGGCAAGCAAAACCTTGGAATGCAAAACTGTGGATAAGGTGGCACTATTTGTATATACTTGGAGCTTTTTCAGTGATAATTCTTCTCTTAATTAAATACCCAATCAACATAGCTTTTCTTTTAATGACCAAAAACGTTGACTGCAGAGCTACTCCAAAGCAAAATCATCAGATTTCCTTCATCTAACCAATTCTTTATCCCAGAGCAGTGTAGTGGAGAAATCCTTTAGATGGCATAGACTAGTAGGCTGTCCAACCTTTTCTCTCTTCTGCCAAGCATTAGAAAAATAAGAGTTGTTTGGGGCCATACATTAAATATACAAGCACTAATGAAAAGTTGATGAGCAAAAGAAAAGGTTCATGCATACTTTCCACAATATCTGACACCACAGATAAGCAAAACAGTCCTCAAAGCATCAGCATGCAGTCTACAGGTCATAGGTTGAACACCCCTGGTAGAACAATGTGTCCACACAAATCTGCACATCAGTGACTGGCTGGCTAGATCAGTCTTATAGCCATGAATCTCAAAGTCATCTTGCTGTGGATATAGCAGGCCTACGAACAGCCTAGGTCTCTCAACTTTAAAATTCCTTTTCCATTTCTTTAAGATGATTCATTAGGTTATTGGTTTTCTCTTTCTGTTTTTCAGATGTAGGCATCTAATGCAATAAATTTACCTATTAGGACACCTTATGCAGTGTCCCACAGGTTTTGGTAGCTTGTGTCTTCATTGTTGCTATGCTCAAGGAAGTTAATGATTTTTTTTTTAATCTCTTCCTTGACCCAACTGTCATTCAGCACAAGGCTGTTTCATTTCCATACCTTTGTGTGGCAATGATAATTTTTGTTGGAGTTGAGTTCTATCTTTATTGCCTTATGATCTGAGAAAATACAAAGTATAATTTTAATTCTTTTGATTTTGTTGAGGTCTGATTTGTGTCCTAGGATATGATCTATTTGGGAAAATATTCCCAGGGCTGACAAGAAGACTATATATTCCTTAACTTTGGGATGGAGGGTTCTGTATGTCTATTAAGCACAGTTGTTCTAGGGTCTCATTTAAGTCCCTTGTATCTTTGTTTAGTTTTTGTTTAGAGGATCTGTCCAGCTCCATAAGAGGAGTGTTAAAGTCTCCTACTATTATGGTGCTATAGGATATCATATTACTCAGACTAATTAAAGTCTATTTTATAAATCAGGGAGCATTTAAGTTGGGTACATAAATGTTCAGAATTGAAATGTCTTCTTCCTCAGTTAATTTCTGTGTACATCAAGGTTTAAGAACCAATAGACTAAAAATTCTCATGAATAAGGAAAGCCACCTGGATGATCTTTACTTTTTCTTTATTATTGTTTAAGGTCATGGATTGGTAAGTAAGAGCCTAATCTCTGGAAAAATAAATCTCACTTCAGGTTGATCTGTTTCATTTACTACCTGAAGACTAGGACAAATTTCTTAATCTTTCCAAAATGTTTCTAGCAGATTTACTGTAAGGACTCGATATAATGTACACAAAACAGCTATCAATGCCTTGTACTCAGTAAGTGTTCAATTAATGTCAGCATATATAGGTGTTAGGTGTTAGGTATATAGGTGTTAGGTTTAAATTGCACAGGAACTTTATGGACTCCATGTGTATATAAATGTGCACACACATATGCATGCCTACACACACATATATAAACATGCATACTCTTAAAATAAAATGTTATTAAAATATTATAATAGAAAATATCAAAACTATCATAAGAACAAAACAGTCACTGCTACCCTTGTGGGAAAGAAGTGGGTCTTTGGTTGGCTATACTGGACCTTTTCAAAGTTAAGAAACACACCCCCCTACTAAGCCCTTCACCCTAGGTTGCTCTTTCACTCTAACCCACAGCCTTTAGCTAGGAGGTGACAGATCTTTTCTTTGCTATTAGTTCCCATCTCCTCACATCATGCAAAAACCTAACCTGCCATGTGTTTCATTTGTGTTAGTTAAGCTAGAAAAGTAGTATGGGGTTGTTGAACAAGCAGTCATCAAAAATAGTGATCATTAATGTAACCCAACATCTAACAGATTTTATAAAAGGGACTAAATCATAGCTACTTTTGGTCTCTGTTTCCTTATGTATTAAGATTCAAGGGAAAAAAGGAGACTGTTTCTAAGGATCTTTCCAGGTATGGTGTTCTGAGTTTTCTGAGCTACTAAAGTGCGTATTAACCTGATACTCTTGATATCCTTAGTCCCTATAACATCATTTGCCCCTTATGCCAGAGGAATGACTATTGTCATTTATAAGCCTATGCCTTAACCTGGCTATAGATGTGTCCAGAATAACCAAAAGATATATCCAACCCTTAGCTGTCCAACAAAGTGTTAAACAACTTACCTATCAGCAAAGTGGGTCAGGATGAAGTCCGTGTAATCCCTGTGGAGAAAACCTTCCAAAACACCTGGGCATGGATTATTTGGCAACTGACAGTGCACAGATAGCAAGATTCTTACTCTGGGTGGGAATTGCTTCATTTTAGGTCCAGCCAGGATCAAAATGTAACGCTCTGTTGATGGAGAGGGAGCAGTTGTCATGAGCAAATTCATTTGTGCAGTGCACTCCAATTTTTAGCAAGGATTCTTCATCAACTAGGATATTGAGCATACCAGAAATAACATCCATTTCATATCTCACAATAGGTATAAACAGAAAAACTACTGAGTGACCAAAATGCAGCCATGTTAAAGATTCGTTCATTTACAAGCCACTGATTTTGTTAAATTTCCATCAAATTAACTAACTTGAATGCTTCCTAGAGCTTACTGCTGAGTGAGATTATGATGAAACAAGGATGCCTCTGGTCATTTACTAAGCTCTTTTTTTCCAGCTTCCTGAATGAAAATATATTTCTTCATATATTAACATTATTGGAGATCCAGTCATTATAGTTTTATATCAGTTTAGTAGTTTATTAGCTTATATTATTTTGAATTTCAGAAATGGCAATAAAACTATAATGAACTCTCCTTCCCATATTGACTTTTATGTGTATTTTTGGAGGATTTAACAGGAGGAGGATAGAAATATTTTCAGGACAGGAATGCCCATTCTTTTTAGTGCACTTTAATTTATGTCAGTGAATGCTCATGGCTAGTATAGACACAATTGTAGGATAGGTTAAGTTTCTCTTCAGGGGGGACTCTCTGTCAGGAGTTCACTTCTCTTTGATCAGAGTATTTCCTGGGTACCTAATATAACCTCATGACTTCTTCAACATTCCTCACCTTCTTTTTTTCTTTTTTTAAACAGTTTTACATAGTTTACTACATGAAAGAAAGAATGAAAGTAAAGAAGGAAGCTATGCAAAGATAAAATATATTCCAGAGAGAGAACAGGTCAATCTCCAGGAGTGGAGAAAAACCCTCACCTTCCTAACATTATCTAACTTTTAGCAGATTATATTCTCCATTGGAAAACCCTGTTAAATTAAATTAGCTAATACAATGGGTATAACAAAACTCTTAAACCAAGGGAATGAAAAGCCTAACTTATGGAATTTTATGTTTTGGATGGAGGAGGAGGTTTTACTTTAAAATAAAAAGGCTGCATAATATTCCATGGTATACATGTACCAAAGTGAAAAAGATCTTAAAAGTCCCCATCTTCTCAAGAAAGTGTCTCAAATCTCCTCCTGACACAGGCATCAGAACTGACATCACTGTCTCAAAATAATGTTGACGGGGCTTTGTAGATATATTTCCAAACTTGGTTTCCAGTCCCATATCTTACGCTATCACCATGTAAATGGTTTCTAGGGAAGCTGGAAATTTATTACACTCAAATTTGACAGGAGCAACACCTATACCACTGCCCCTATCATTGTGGCTGTGGTTCTAAAGCTGGTAATTATTTCCTTTAAATGTTAAAGATATCCATTTCTGCATATGAACCCTCAAAGAATTCAAAGTACAGACTCCAATAGACATTTGTTCACTTGGGTTCATAACAGCATTGCTCACAAGAGTCAAGAGATACAAACAATCCAAGTCTCCATCTACGGATAAATGGGTAAGGAAAATTGTGTCACACACACACACACACACACACACACACACACCCCAATAAGGAATTATTCAGCCATATGAAGAAAGAAAATCCTGACATGTTTACAACATGAATGAGCCATGTGTTTATGTTTCTTTATATATGTGTCCATGTGTCCCTGAGGGTGCCAAAAAGTGTATATACCTTTTAAGAAATGAAAAAAATATATATGTTACAATCATAGCACTCAGTGTCTACTGGATAACAAAAAATGAATGCGAGTTACAGTTGACTTCTGTAATTACGCTGTTTCGTAGACTTCTGTGGCGAATGTAAACAGTTCCAACACCGTAGCAGAACAGGCAGCGTTTGCAGCTCCATGGGGCCTCACGGAAGTTCCCTTGTGCTCATCACAGGAGCATGCATCTCAAACACAGCATGAATGCGTGCAGTTGTGAGCCATGTTGGAGGTTCTGTAGTGTACTCAAGCCTCCACTGTGGTACTTACACATCATTCCAGAATTTCAAATACCTCAAAATAGTTTTGCACTCCTCAAATGACCACCATGCTTCTGGCATTTTCTTTCCTCTGCCTGCCACATGGTGATGCCTGCATTCATATGATCAATAACATATTTTGAGCAAACATCATACTACACATTACTACCATAATTCAATTCAACTTCAAAAAGTAATACATAGATAACATTGCCTCAAATGTGCATTCATTTTTTGACACTCCTGCTATGTGATATGTGGGCGTATATGTGCACATGTATTTATATATGTGTGTGTGTGTGTGTGTATATGTATCTAAGTGTGTAAATCTATATGTACCTGTACACACTCATAGATGCCATTATCACACCAATTAACATTAACAGAGGTATAATCAATTACTGTAAAACTTAAATATCTGGGACAGTGTCATGTTCCCTAAGAAATCCCAGCCCATCCAAGATCGCTTATCTCTCTGGAAGAGCATCTCCCCTTTCTCTAGTTATAAGATGTGACCGTGATCTTTCCTTGTACCTTTCATTCCCTCCCTCCTTTCCTGCTCATCTCGTGTTGATTCTGGCCAAACGTGAGGAAATGGGGACTGTGTGGAGAATGTCTATGCTGAGCACAGACATTTCCCGAAAGTGAAAGAAAAATTTCTCTTTTGGGAAGAATAGGGAAAACATATTCCGTTTGTTTCTTTCTCCTTTTCTTTCCTTTCATTTCCTATACATGAAAATTTATATGCCCCTCTCTTTTTTTTACAGCTGTTTGAATGTATTGACCGACGTAGCCTTAATGTTCCTCCCGTGAACAAAACTTCAGTCATGCTTCTTTCAGATTTCAGCTCCATGAGCTCCATTTTTTCAGAGTATTCACTTCACAAAATATGCTAATATAAATTATTTCTTTTCCCCACTGGAGATAAAATATTCTCTTAGCCTCTTGCCGCTTTTACTACCCAGGAAATCCTTTCTCAAAAACCTGAAAGCAATGCCTTTAAAATATATTCACAAAGGAAGAGCCTCTGCTTTCTGGACTGCAGTCCTGTTTTACCATTCGTGTGAATGTGCAGGTGATTATATATTGATTTCATAGTACCATTGAGTACTCTGGACAGAGAGGAGGGGAGGGAGGGATGAGAGAGGGAGCGTGTTTGGGGGGACCTCACTAATGTGCATAATGCCATGGTGCATTTCAAAACTGTTAAGAAACCGTAGCTCACTGGTTAGGGCACTGGCCACATACACCAAGGCAGGCAGGTTCAAACCCGGCCCAGGCCTGCTGAACAATAATGACAAGTGCAACCAAAAAAACAGCCCAGCATTGTGGTGGACACCTGCGGTCTCAGCTACTTGGGAGGCTGAGGCAAAAGAATCGCTCAAGCCCAAGACTTTGAGGTTGCTGTGCGTTTGTGACACTATGACACTCTACTGAGGGCAACATAGTGAGACTCTGTCTCAAAAAAGAAAAGAAAAAGAAAAGAGTTGAATTATCTTACCACAACAAATAAGTAAGTGAGGGGATGGATGTGTGAATCAGTTAGATGGAAGAATTTCACATTGTATATCAAATCAGGGTACTGAACCCCATAAATGCATTAATGTACACAGTTATTATTTAATACAAATAAATAAATAAATAAATAGGGATAATAAAAAATAAAAACACCTTAACTCCAAATTAATGAATTAATTAATTAAAAGAAGAGCCCCTACCTCTCAGGATCTTTGACAGGGTAGAAGTTTTGAAATGAACCATTACATTATGCACATTAGGTGAGGTCCCCCCAAATAACCTCCTTACTTTCATCCTTCCCTCCCTCCCCTCTCTCTCCAATGTACTCAATAGTACTAGGAAATCAATATGGAATCACCTACACATTCATATGAATGGTAAAACGTAAGTGTAGCTTCAATAGAAGCCAATTTTCAAACACAGTTGGCCTAGTCACACTGAGCCTTCTTCCTCCCTCTGTGCTCCAGTATTCTTCCACGGCTCATCTCAATGCTTAAACTCTTTCCTGCCTTTTATTTCACTGGAGTTGAGTCAAATCTTTCTCCCTTGTGGCAAGAGTCTTGAGCAAAATCTTGCTTGCTCGTTTCTGGTGCAGTTTCTCCTTGACTTAAACCCGCTTCTTTCAAAATAAAACTTATTTTAAAATATGTAAAAATATAAATAAAACACCTATTATATTATACAGTCTTCACATATACTATTTAATCCAAAAAAATTTACAAGGCATCATGTCATAGACAAAGCAAATAAGACTCTCACTTAGAAACTTGGCCATTCAAATCTAGAAAATGGAAGAGCTAAAATTTGGATTTTTTCTTCTATGTATAACAAAACTGATGTCTTTTATTCTGTTGATCTGGGTAGCTGAAGGCTAATGGCCAAAGCCAGGACAAGCAGATAAAGCTAGAATGGAGCTTTTTTCCTGGCTTTGCTACAAAAAGTTAGGCGTCAGCCACATGGCATAAAACATTGATGGCATGAAATACAAATATATTCATTGCACCCTACTGGTCTAAGGCAAAAATTGTCAAATCCTCTCATGATGAATGCTCTTAAATCTGTGTAATAATCCAATCATTATTTGTTAATTTTTATCTGGATTAGAATTTCCATTACCTGAAAACTAAATAACTTCAGCATGGATGGTTTACAAGGCGTTTTAAAATACCACCAGAATAAGTTTCTATCTAGTCTTGCAAATAAGTTTGATAAGGAAGGGTCAAGGTAGTAAAGTGAGAGCAAAGGTCACAGATTTAGAAGGTTAGGGGTTTACAACATATAATCAAAGACTTTATAATTTTGTGTAAGGCACTTTCTCACAGTTAGTTTTGAAATATCATACTTCTGAAAATTGTTGTGGTTGTTTCCAACAAGAAACAAACTAAATTAAATGAAATATTTACCTAGCACATACAAATGAAAACCTTGTGCTACACAATGTTTACTTTCTTTTAAACAAAGAATTCAGAAGTTGTTAAGAGATGTTTGGATTTAAAATTTTTTATTGTTATTAACAAACATTAGTGCAATTTTTTTGTATGCCTTAATGTGATTATATTCCAAGAGTAAGAAAAAAATGCAAGAGTCATCCAAGACAGCCAGTTCATTTTCCAAATAAATAAACTAAGTCTCAGATACATCATATAATACATAAAAGAATTTAATGGAGGAGCAATGCTCAGTCTTTGGGAGCAGTATTTTTCTCACTATTCTATACTGCATGCTATTTATATGTTAATATAAGTAGAAATTTAGAATATGATACACAACAACATGATGTTGTAGTCATAAATTGCATGTTATATTAGCTCATACTAAAATTCTGAACAATATTATCAAAAGTAAAAAGACTGACATCTAATAAATTAGAATTCATTACATTAAGATATACAAATATGTTTGAGAGAAAAATAGTTTCATATATTGTATAAATTTTAATCAAAGAAAGAATTCTAGCATAAAATCTATAGGTTGCTTAAAGCTTTGGTTAAAGTATTGTTTCTATGCCTTTTATCAAGTGAAATTATGCAAGTGAATTTTAGAAAAATTATGTCAGTTATTCATTCATAATTAATACTCTAAAACCTCTTATCTACTATATAATGTTATGGGTAAATGTGCAAATTAAATTTTAAATTAATTCAAAAAACAAAATTTAACTTACATATTTAGAAATAACATTGCATAGTATTACGATGAGTTAGAGTATAAATGAATTGCTTTTATTGAAAAGCCCAAAAACTATAGATGCTGGCACATATGCAGAAAGAAAGGAGGGCTTATCCACTGTCCATGGGATTGTATAAATTAGTACAACCTCTATGGAAAACAGTGTGGAGATTCTTCAAAGTACCAGAGGTAGAGCTACCATTTGATTCAACACTTTCATTTCTGGGTATTTAGCCAAATGATTTATTTACAGAAAAGAAAATAATACTAAAACACCAAAGCTCCTGACAAGGAGAAAAAAAAACCAAATTGGGGGAAAAAAGCTCTCTCTCTCTCTTTCCTTCTCTCTGTCTCTCTGTCTGTCCTTGGGCTTTTTGTCTAGGGGTATATAGGTGCATGAATTCCTTATAAATGATGTCAGGAAATGAATGGATACAGTCCTTTCCTCTGGGACAAGGTGAATGAATGTATTAATGAATGGACACAGTCCCTTCTACTGGGGCAAGGTGAGTGAATATATTAATGCAAGGACACAGTCCATTCATGGAATTGAGGCCTAGGAAACTTAGATGAAATTGACCTAGGCATAGGAAACGGGGGTTCCCTCTTCAGTCAAAAATGCAAAGGGGAGGAGCCATCAAGGCGCTGGTGTCTTGCCAGCAGTTGTCGGGCCCTGCTGGCTATTAGAGCCTCCTGTGGCGGTGAAAGCACCTCCCTTGCCTACCCTCCAGTGCCCTGGTTCCTCTGCCGGCTTCCCCGGGCACCAATATCACTCAGGTGGAGGCGGCAGGTCCTCTGAGCTGGCTGGGATGCCACCTGTCCTGTATCAAAAGGAATCATTTTATCAGAAAGACACCAGTACTCAAACGTTTATTGAAATACAATTTGCAATTGCCGAAGTGTGGAATCAACTCAAATGCCCATCAACTCATGAGTAAATTAACAAGATGCTGTGTATGTATAACATGGACTACTACTCAGACATAACAATGTCTTTTGCAGCAATTTAGAAGGAATTAAAGACCATTCTCCTAAGCAGAATATCTCAAGAATGGAGAAACAAACACCACCTTTATCCTCCAAAAAGTTGAAACTAACTGAAGGGCACCCAAGTGCACAGATGGCAGTAAAGGTCATTGAAAATCAAGAAGTGGGAAGGCAGGGGGCAAAAATTCACCTGACAGGTCCAGTGAACACTGTTCTGGTGATGGGCACATTCGTACCAGGTGCAAGCTGTAAAACAAAAACAGTTATAGTGTTTTAATATTTTGAAATAAAAAAATAATAAAATAAAGCAGTTTTGATACCAGAACTTTGTCTGCTGTCCTGTCTGGCTTGCCAAATATGATACCGGAGTTTCAGGTTCTTGGTCTTGGCTATTAGAAGAATGAATCGTAGGACCATAGATCAGTGGTAAGACAGGATTTATTCACAGAAACAAAGAATACAAAAGCTACAAAAATCAAAGCTCCTGACCTAGCGAACCCAGGTGGGGAACAAGCTCTCTTGCTCCCTCTCTGAAGTCTGTCTGTGGGCTCTCTGCTCAGGGGTACATATAGTCTGCAGGGTGGTATTTTGCCAGAACTCAATTTTTACTTTTAGGGCGTGGATCTTTGTCAGTTCAGGCAGCTGTAAAATGAATTCTCAGGCCTTGGAAACTCACATGAAATTCATCAGTCAGAAGAGCAGGGGAGGAGACAGCAAGGCGCCAGTGTCTCCCCTGCAGGTGTCCAGCCCTCTGGCTACTGGATCCTCCCAGGATCCCACTTTCTACCCTTTAGCTCACTGGTTCCACTGCCAGCTACAGCTGCACCAATACCACCAGGGCTAAGGTGGCAGGTCTTAACGCCACCTGTCCTGCATCACTTTGAAAGTAAATTATTTAAATAGAACATTAAAAGTTAAAGATAAAGTTAAACAATGGTAAAAAGAATTTAAAGATCTTTAAAAATATAAAATTCTAAAAATACAGTAATGTGGACAATAATTCTTTAAATGGCAGCTGTTCTGTTTTCTTAAAAGAAACAGAAGCATGAATTTGTATGAAACAATAAGAGGATTCTAAGATCCATGGGAATGTCTTCATCCAATTCAAATACAACTTCTCACCTCAAAAGGTAATGGTCATTTTTAAGGGAAGAATATATTTTTCAAAGTTGTTAAAATGGAAACTTATTAATGATATAAAATTAGAGGAAACTTAGAGTTCATATTTATGGGACTATAAATTTCATAGAAGTTTTCTGAGCTTCAGCTTGGAAACAAGCATCAAAGCCTATAAAATGTTCATTATATTCAATCCATCAATTACACTTCTAGTGATATATTCAAAAGTTTGAAAGAAAATATTTGAATGATTATAAAAAGCCAATGTGTACCTGAAACCTTATACAATGTTATTTCTCAGAGTGAAAATATGAAGATAATCTAAATTTCTTACAAAATAACACATAATTATGGAACATCCATTCACACTGTATAATATACTTATTAAAAACTTACAATGTAGAAGAACACAGCATGGCCTATAAATCTGTTTATGAGTAGATTGTACAGTGAAAAATCATATTTCAAAGTAGCATGAAGAACACGACATTCATTTTATCTACAAAAACATATACACATACACACACAAAATCTAAAGATAAAATAATAATTCAACAGCTACATTTTGAGATTATAGTGTTAATGGTGATTTTTCTTTTCTTTGTGTTATATTTTTTCCTGCTAATTTTTTAACAAAAGAGGGCATAAAATGTAGCAAAGAATAAGCAAAGATTGTATAAATCATGAGAATCACTGAGATATTAGACAGTGCAGCAATAGCAGTGTACAGATTTATTTTCATACATAAAGTGTCAACATTCAGGATCAGAGGGAATGACCGCATCTATTAACGGATCTTTAACGGTTGCTAATTGCTTCTCATTACAATTGATTTTTTAATGAACGTCCTTGTAAACAAATCTTTTCTTTCATTTCTGTCTTTTTTTAGAAAATATTCCAAGATGTGAAATACCTAGATCAAAGAGTAAGGAGATAATTTTAATGGTTTAGTTGTTGACATATGTTAAATCTTTGTAGCTGACAAAAGAGTTCATCTTTCTAAAAACTGTACTCCATATATTTCCCAAGAAATGCTATAACAACGATTTAAAAACATCTAACTCAAAAGGATACTGAATTCTCCTGGGATGCCATAACAAGAATGGCTATTCTTCTCATCCCAGTAACACATCTAGGTTCCAAAACGTTTTTCATAAGCAGAGAAACAAAACAAAACAACCTCATTAAGTATGTAATGCAACTGTAAAATATAAGCCAGATGATTTATTTGGAAAAATATCACCTCCAAAATTTTTTCTTTCAATTTGATTTTTAGAATATAAGGCATCTGTTTTAATTGTTTCTAATGATATTTATAATTTCATCAAGAAAAAAGAATGTCATTTAACTTTATATATCATTAGTAGGCACTGATTATTTCATTTTAATCTGTCTCCTGATTTTTTTTTGTACCAGAAGCACATATTACTTACTGATTATCTATTAAAACATAAAACAGAAGATGAGAAGCTAGAATGTTTTACCAGGAACATAAAGAAGTTTTTGTTTTGTTTTTTTTTTTTTTATTGACCCATTACCTATTAATTTAAATATAGTTAAGACTCCACTCATTCAAAACTGCTGATTTCATTAAGTTTGAGCAAATTAAACCAGATTATAGCGTGATTAGCCAAAACACTTTGATTAACATAGTTAAGAGTTTTATTATTTTTCACCTGATACCATTTCTTAAAAAGTGTTCAAGACAATAAATTGAACCAAAGGAAACTCATCTTAATCATTAACCAAGAACTTTACCTCTTTTATTAATTTTTACAGATATATGGCAATTATTTCTTAATAGTTCAATAGAACATTTGCTGGAAATGTTCTATTAGATATTAAGATATTTCGTATGGTTAAAATATATGTATATTTTTTCCTTTGAGAACCTAGGCGGAGTACCATGGCATCATAACTCACAGAAACCTCAAACTCCTGGATTCAGCCAATCCTTTTGCCTCAGCCCCACAACTAGCAGGGTCTACAGGTGCCTGCTACAACGCACAGCTAATTTTTCTATTTTTGGTAGAGACAGAGTCTTGTTTTTGCTCAGGGTGGTCTCAAATTCCTGAGCTCAAGCATCCACTCACCTCGTCCTCCCAAAGTGCTAGGATTACAGGCATGAGCCACCATGCCTGGCTATATTTCTTGCAGATATATTTTTAAAAATGAGTACAGTTGTAGTTTTAAACATATTTGAATATATTTTAAAGCAAAGTTATAATCAAAATATCTTAAAGAAATGGCAATTATTTCTGTAATAATTTATTTGTAAATATTACACATACATTTATATGTAAAATCTGAAATAAAATCAAAGATAATAAGGAGTTATATTAAAGAATAATGTATTAAAACAGTATAATGCTGCTATTATACAAATATTTTTTAAAACATTCTTCTAGTCTCTATTCTTGATATATAACAAGGTAAAATTTAAGGGCACAAAACATAGGAAGAATTTTATCCACATTACGTTGGAACAAGAGACCAATGAGAGAGGCTAATTAGAGCTATCTAAGTGAAATAATAAAATAAATATAATTATTTGGCACCAATAAAATCATACTATATTCTTCTACACTGCCAATATTTTTTTTTAAAAATAGAAAATTATACAGAACCAAGGAATGAAGGGATGAAGCATGGTAGAGATGGACCGAGAAGGGAATATGAAGGAACATAACTCCCCAAACAGGCCAGATTCTGCATAGGTGCACTTAAGCTAACAAGAGGACGGCTTCTTTAAGCCATTTTTTAAATGCAGTACACTCTGTAAAGGAGACACAGAAATGAGCAACAGGTGTATGAAAAAATACTCAATATCACTCAATATTTTTGAGTATACTCAAAAATACTCATCATGGAAATGCAAGTCACCCACAATGAGATACTACCTTACCAAAGTTAGAAGGACTGTTATTAAAAAGAAAAATAATAATAAATGTCGGTAAGCATTCAGAGAAGAAGAAAGTCTCACACGTGGTTTTGGGAACGTAAATTAGTGCAGCCATCATGGAAAAATAGTATGGAGTTTTCTCAAAAATTAAAAATACAATTACCTTACAATCCAGCACTCCTACTGCTGTGGAATTAAGCAAAGGGAAGGAAATCAGAACATCAAAGGCCAGCCGCACCATCATGTTTATCACAGCAGTATTCACAGTGCTAGGAAGATAGGTTGTCAACGTAAATGTCCATCGATGGTTGAACGGATAAAGAAAATGGTATATTTACACAATAGAATATTATTCAGTCATTAAAAAGTATGAAATCATGTCATTTACAGTAATATGAATAGAACTGGAGGTGATTATCATAAGCGAAATAAACTAGACACAAAAAGACAAATGTCAAATATATTTGAGAGCTTAAAAGTGATTCTCATGGAGATGGTAGAACAATAGTTACCACCGGTTAGAAGCAATGTACAGGTGCAGGGGTTGGGAATAGAGAGAGATTGTTTAATGGGTATGAATACAAGTTAGAAGGAACAAGTTCTAATGGTGTGTGTGTTTGTTTGTTTGTTTGTTTGTTTGAGGCAGAGTCTTACTTAGGCCCTTGGTAGAGTGTCTTGGCATCATGGCTCACAGCAACCTCAAACTCTTGGGCTTCAAGAGATCCTCTTGCCTCAGCCTCCTAACTAGCTAGGACTACAGGTGCCTGACACAGGTCTGATAGATTTTCTATTTTTAGTAGATATGTGCTCTTGCCCTTGCTCAAGTTTGTCTCAAACTGCTGAGCTCAAGCAATCCACCAGTGTTTGCCTCCCAGAGTGTGAGGATTAGGGGCGTGAGCCACCACCCCGGCCAGTTGTAATGCTTCATAGCGGAGTAGGATGACTATAACAACATGTTGTATATTTTAAAACAGCCAGAAGTGAGGACTTCAAATGTTCCCAACACATAGAATAGATAAATGTTTGTGGTGGTGGATATCCTAAAGGCATCAGTCACTACAATAGTTTTGAGAAGGACTATGTTATGGTTCATTATTTCATTTCCAAAAAACACAGCTGATAGTGTCCTTTCTGATTCACCCATGAAAGTTTCTTAGCTAATCAGTGTTGCTGGTTTCACTTATTTCCATCAGCGCAAATTTCACATTTCTTGATTTTTGCGTAGCTCAAAACATTTGTAATGACCCATGTACCTTAACTTAATTATTATAGTCTCGGTACGTAACAAATTATAACATGAACCACATAAATATGTATAGATAATATGCATAGATAAAATCATTTAAAAAGTTAGAAAAGAAATAGGCATTGCTGAAATTCTAACCAAATAGATGGAGGAAAAAACTGGAAATACGTACTATACAGAGAGAGAAAAAGTGAAAATAATAAAGAAATTGGAGAGAAGATGATGAATATGGAAGTTAAATAAATATGATTACCAGAGAAAGAAGAAAGTAATATAGATAAAATTTTATATGATTCAAAATCATAATACAGGATAATTCCATGCAATTGAATGTAGAACTAAATCCACACATTGAAAGGACACCTGTCCTCTTTAAAAAAGATTTCTATAGATTACCTTCAAGGAATTTCTTGGTTAAGTTAATGAACTTCAAGTATTAAAAAAAAAGGAGGGGGGATGACTGGGAGTGATGGTTGACACCTGCAACCAGAGGTGAGGGAATTACTTAACACCAAGAGTTCAAGGCCAGCATAAAGAAAATAACGAGAACACATCTCTACAAAAAAAATTTTTAAAAACAGCCAGGAATGGAGATGCATGCCTCTAGTTCTAGCTACTCGGGAGGTTAAAGCTGGAAGATTATCTGAGCCCAGAAGTTTGAAGCTCTAAGTGTGCCACTGCACCCTAATAGCTTGAGTGAGGTGACAAAGTAACCTCACTCAAGCCATTGATACTACAAATACACTATGGTTTGTAACATATTCCATACTTAATATACCAATCTAAAATTTAAAACCATTGGTAATAATACATGTAAGAACGTGTCTCAATAAATAAATAAATAAAGATAAAGTAAAACTGGAGATCAAAATTGAATTACCCTACATTGAAGACGATCAGGTTGGTCTCAGAGTTCTAAGACTAAAATTAACTTCCAGACTGTAATAGAACAAATCAACAATATCCTTTTGGAGTAAAAACATGGACCAAATATATTAGCCAAGTTGATTTACAGATTCAGAGATAAAAGGCAAGTAAGTCATTCCTGGACCTGACCACAAAAAATAGCAAAACAAGGAATAAACCAAAATGAGGTAGAAAATAAAACTTCATGCTAGAAACATAAAAAAATTATCTTAAGTAAAAATAAAATAAAAATTACATTAAAAACAAAATGCGTGAGGTGAGAAGGTGTCAATGACCTTTTAGTGATTTTCACAATCTTCCCATTTAGTGGAATCTAGTGTTTGAATATTTTGTGGAAAAAGAAAATTACTTGAACTCGCTATATACTTAGAATACCTACAATTTCTTTGTTACCAACTGTTTGCCTGGAATTATAATTCTTATATGTATAAAGGTATATTTCATTGAATAAAAGACAGTATGGACTGTATGCAGTGGCTCAGGCCTGTAATCCTAGGACTCTGGGAGGCGGAGGCAGGTGAATTGCTTGAGGTCAGGAGTTTGAGACCAGCCTGAGCAAGAGTGAGTCCCCATCTCTACTAAAAATAGAAAAATTAGTCTGGTAATGTGACAGACACCTGTAGTCCCAGCTTCTCAGGAGGTTGAGGGAGGAGGATTGTGTGAACCAAGGGTCTGAAGTTGCTGTGAGCTAGGCTGATGCCATGGTATTTTAGCTTTCACCAACAGAGTGACACTCTGATTCAAAAAAAAAAAATGTAAAAAGACACTACAAATAGATTATGGATTGAAAGATATTCCATACTTAATGTGCCAATATAAAATTTAAAAACATTGGTAATAATAGAAACTATCAATTACAAGTACATCCCAATATCAGAGATACTAAATGTGAAAATGAGCACCTTTAGAAATATTATAATACCATCTCTAATCTTTAAAGTGACCCTATAAAACCTGTGTAATTGATGTTGTGTTATTAAATCAACATCTTTGTTAAATCGTAGTAGTAGTGTTAAAGTACTGACATTAATATTGTTAACTAACATTTATTGAGCACTTAATTAAACAAGAAACTATTCAAAACTATTCAAAAGTCCTTTCCTTGGCAGGACTCAGGTCCAGTTTGCCTCTGCCAATGGCTGTGATGACAGTACTAGTGGAGAAAAATGCAAGCTTGACCTCAGCAACAGTGATTATATGACAGCTCTATGTCACTTCTGCTCTGGTGTAAAATGGGTTTGAATTACCTTGTAGAGAAAAGGTATATTTATCCCATTGATATAACACTAGTTTATTAAAACTTTGGCATAGTAAATCTTTTTTTTTTGTAGAGACAGAGTTTTACTGAAGATCTGGGCATGAGGAGGCGGATATATTTAGAGTCCCATTATTCTGCCTGTCACACAGTTTGAGTTTCCTTATGCCTTCCTATGAAAAGTTAAATACAGTTTCTATGAAGTAATAAAGATTGCAAGAGATATATCATCATCTAAATCTTTGAAATCTTTACCTTGCTCAGAAAAGGGTTCTTGCAAGTGTGATTCAGTTAAGAAATCTGAGATGAGAAAAGTATTCTGGATCATCTCAGTGGTCCCTAACTGCCATCACAAGTATCCCTAGTAAGAGAGGCGCAGACGGAGACTGCCCAGAGGGAGAGGCTGGGGTGGTACAACTCAAGTCAAGGAATGCTGGCAGCTGCCAGAAACTGAAATAGGCAAGAAATGAATTCTCCGCATGGAACATCCAGAGGGATGTGGCGCTGCCAACACATTGATTTTTCCTCAGTGAAATTGATTTTGGACTCTGGCCTCCAAAACTCTGAAAGAATAAATTTTGTTGTTTAAAGCCCCTAAGTTTGAGGTAATTTGTTACAGCAGCCTCACAAAATAAACATAGTGCCTCTCTTACTGTTTTGGTTTTTAGCCCCCAAATCCTTAGGTGATCAAGATGAATGCCTATTAGCAAGAGCTGGAACTAAAACCATCGTCCACTACACCAGCTCTCAACCAGAATTGTGCAATGCAATCACCTGACAATTAAAACCAAATAATTCAGTGTGGATTCTACTCTGAATATTCAGTAGGCACATGAGTCTGGGGAATCGTGGGCATGAATATGTAGATATGCTAGTTCCCCTTCTATTTCAGATAAATGATCTGAGTCAGCATGGTTTCTTGACTGTAAAGTCTTCAAACTACATGTATTTTTACTGTATATGCTTAAAATGTCATCCCTGGAGGTGTAAAAGGCTTTCTTCTTGTTTTCTTTCTTTCTTTCTTTCTTTCCTTCTTTCTTTCTTTCTTTCTTTCTTTCTTTCTTTCTTTCTTTCTTTCTTTCTTTCTTTCTTTCTTTCTTTCTTTCTTTCTTTCTTTCTTTCTTTCTTCCTTCCTTCCTTCCTTCCTTCCTTCCTTCCTTCCTTCCTTTCTTTCTTTCTTTCTTTCTCTCTCTTTCTCTCTCTCTCTCTCTCTGTCTCTCTCTCTCTCTTTCTTTCTTTCTCTTCCTCCTCCTCCTCCTTCTTTTTGCTTGCTTTCATTCTCGAAGCTAATTTATAATGGTAAACATAAGAGGACACTCAATGTCTATTATACCTATGAATATTCAATTTTACATGGACAGACCAATGTTCAATTGGTAAAATATATCAAATAGCTGATTAATTTAAATTTCTTAGGCATGAACATATATTTTACTTTAGAATTTTTGATAACATAGATCTATTTCTTCCCACGCCCGCCTCACAAGTTCCTAGCTTGGAAGTTCTCCATTCAAGCAAGTGGATGCTCCAGGAATAGCAAACATGCCTGGCCTACTGAAAATACTACTGCAAAGGCTCCGAAAATCAAATGGTCATTGGAACTCCCACGCACAAAATTATGGTAGTTGTTGTGTGCTAAACTCAGACAGACTGAGTGACAAAATTAAATATATATGTTATATATGTATGCATGTCAAAATGTACGGGATATTAAAAAAAAATGCTGTCTAAGACCCAGGAAAATCACAACTTGAATGAGAAAAGACATAGTAGAAATTCAAACAAGGTAGAATAGTTTCGTATGTTTGCACTTACCTGAATCCTCTCAAGGACCAAAAATGAATAAGGTATTTGTTGTAGAAGATAAATCACTCCACTCAGTACTTTCCTGGGAGCAAAAATATGAAGAATTGACCAAAGAAAGTAACGAATGAGAGTGCAGAAAGACATTTTAAAGTAATCACAAATGAGTTAAAGTACAAGTTTGGTAAAAATGTTTCAAAAATACAAACGTGTTCCTCTGTTAGAAGCCAAGCAAGAGAATTGATGAAACTTTATGGATGTTCCTTCAACCTTCAAATTTAATAAATGATCTGACTGTGAGGACAAGGGCACTTGTAGAGTTTCAGTCTCTGGTGTGTTCCCATCAGTTCCCGAAAATGCTATTCCATTTCATTTAAAATCTGTGTCCTGGTTATAAATTTTCAAGTAATTTTTCATACGGTTTCATGGTGACAGTAAGCTAGAATGTGAACATCCACATGAATCTAGTATTAAATATATATTTTAATAAAGTGAAGAGGATTTTTATGATGATAAAGAAATTAATAAAATAACCAATTCAAAAACAATTGTAACTGAAGAAAGAAGATTTGAAGCTGGATATGAACAGAAAATGCCACCCACTTGAGGTTTGACACTATTGCTATGACCCAGTCCAGTGATCTAGAAAGTCTTTTTGTTATGCGGCTAACTACGTCCAGTGACAAAAGACACACATTCCGAGTAAACAAGCATAATCTCTTCACTGACACCAATATCAGTAAGAAAAGCAGCAGTAAGGAAAGTCTGGAACATTATTTAGAATATGAGATTTCAACTTCCAAAGAGATCTCATGTAATTATAAAATAAAGACATGACAAGGAATATACTTGACAATGTATTCATTACTATTGTAATGGATTTTTAAAAAGAAATAGCAATTAAGGCTGTATTGCAAAAGTAGAATTTTTATTTCAGATTAATATAAAGGCACGCACAATTTGGTTACACTGTTTGCATTTTTCAGGTAAAGTCTAAGGTGTGGTTGAGCCCTTAACCCAGAAGTTGTGCCATATACCCCTGCATTTTCCCACATAGCAATTATTCTTTTAGTTTAACTAATATCATCAAAAAAATATTTTCTCAAGCTTCTAACAAGAGTGGCCCTTACTGACATGGCAATACTGTCATGGACTGGGGTTTAAATCAAGGACCAGATGTCAGTTAGCTATTGACTTTGGTAGGTATAATTTGGCCTGTTTCAGATCATAAAGAGATATTGGCAAATATTGCCAATGGGAGTTATCTTTAAGTAAAACCTAACTGCTCGCCAATGAAATTTCAGGCCATTTCACTATGTTTTAAATCTCAAGGAATAATTTCGTATGTCTGGTTTTTGTTTATGTATAAGACTACAGAGAGTATTATGCCAATTACAGTCTTCATTTAAGAATTCCTATAACTTAGGGAATTCATAAGCTCATTCCTTGAGTTTCCACTGCCAAGTCCCCATCTATTGCTTTTTTACTTTTCATTTGCAGGAGAATAATAAAGAGCATCTCTTTTTCAGCTTGCATACTGTTCCCATTCTTGTTTCTAAGTATGATGTCTTATTATCTGTTTGATTTGTTTGATCCATTTCTTTTTTCTGAAACTGCATTATCTTTCAACACACTTACTATCGTACTACTTCTTCCTAAAATGGCAGGTCATCTAAGCATCACATACAGGTCAGCAGGTTTTACCTCACTATGTCTGTCTTCACTAAAGACAAATTCAGTTTGTTCTATTACTAATCCTGTGACACTTTACCTGAGGTCCCCGTTAGACTATTTTGGCCAATGTTAGTTTATCCACCAAACACAGTGCTTATTGTTTAATTATAATTTGAGTACTACAAATTTTGAACTTTAAATATTGGGTTCCCCATAACTATGTGATATGAATAGAACTTACCCACAAATGCATTTTAGCGTAAGTATGCCAAAGAAATTTCCACATATGAAGTTGGTGGACATCGTGGGTTTTAGTGATTAACGTTGAAATACCAGCAGTCACTCTTAAGCTGACACTTATTTTACTGTCAGTACTCGTTTCCTTGATTATTGATGCCCATTTACAAGTACACAGCCTAAAGATATTAGGAAACATGGAATTATAACAACTTGGGCCCTTAGTCTTTATCCATTGTGTACTTGCACCTTTATCAATTGATCATTTACATTAATAGGCACAGAACAACCCACACTCTCTTGTGTGCATTTAGGAAGCATGTGATACCTCCTGAAAGGGGTCTGTTGTAGTATAATAGACAAAACCTATAAAAGGAGACTCCAATCACCACTAGAATTACTGTAAATGTTTCTTCAGTATGGACTATTAGTATCATTAAAAGGCATAGAATATACTCCAGATGATTCCGGATTGCTTTTATTTTATTTTATTTCATTTTATTTTTTTGAGACAGAGTTTCATTACATTGCCCTGGGTAGAGTGCAATGGCTTCATATCTCACAGCAATCTCCAACTCTTGGGCTCAAGCAATTCTCTTGCCTCAGCCTCTCAAGTAGCCGGGACTACAAGCACCCGCCACAACGCCCAGCTACTTTTTGATTGTAGTTGTCATTGTTCTTTGGCAGTCCCAGGCTGGGTTTGAACCCACCAGCTCCAGTGTATGTGGCTGGTGCCCTAGCCACTGAGCCATAGGCGCTGAGCCTGGATTGCATATTTTTAAATTATCAAGAGTCAACGTGTTGGAAAGATGTTTAGAGAACACTTAGGGATCTAAAAATAGACCTGCCATTCAATCCTACAATTCCTCTACTAGGTTTATATCCAGAAGACCAAAAATCACATTATAACAAAGATATTTGTATCAGAATGCTTATTGTAGCCCGATTCATAATTGCTAAGTCATGGAAGAAGCCCAAGTGCCCATCGACCCACGAATAGATTAATAAATTGTGGTATATATACACCATGGAATATTATGCAGCCTTAAAGAAAGATGGAGACTTTACCTCTTTCATGTTTACATGGATGGAGCTGGAACACATTCTTCTTAGCAAAGTATCTCAAGAATGGAAGAAAAAGTATCCAATGTACTCAGCCCTACT
>CAUYRH010010455.1:0-99388 GCA_963574655.1 Perodicticus potto
TCCTTCAGATTTTCATATTTCTGAGAGTAAAGTTTCTTGTAGTATTCATTGAGGATTTTTTGGATTTCTGAGTGGTCTGTTGTTATTTCGTCTTTACCATTTCTGATTGAGGACATTAGAGATTTTACTCTTTTTTTCCTGGTTAAGCTAGCCAAAGGTTTATCTATCTTATTGACCTTTTCAAAAACCAACTTTTTGATTTATTGATCTGTTCTATAGTTCGTTTGTTTTCAATTTCATTTAATTCTGCTCTGATTTGGTTATTTCTTTTCTTCTGCTGGATTTGGAGTTGGAATGATCTTCCTTCTCCAGTTGCTTGAGATGTCCCATTAAGTTCTTAACTTCCTGCCTTTCTGTTTTCTTGAGGAAGGCTTGCAGTGCTATAAATTTCCCTCTTAGGACTGCATTTTCAGTATCCCAGAGGTTCTGATAATTCGTGTCTTCATTGTCATTTTGTTCCAAAAATTTGGTAATTTCCTTCTTAATCTCGTCTATGACCCATCTGTCCTTCAGCATAAGGTTATTTAGCTTCCATGTTTTTGATGAGTTTGCAGATTCCTATTATTGTTGAGCTCAACTTTAATTCCATGGTTGTCTGAGAAGATGCAAGGAATAATTTCTATTCTTTTAAATTTGTTGAGGTTAGACTTGTGACCTAAGATGTGATCAATTTTGGAGTATGTTCCACGGGCTGATGAGAAGAATGTGTGTTCAATTTTATTAGGATGAAATGTTCTGTAGACGTCTGTTAAACCCAGATGTTGAATGGTTAAGTTTAAATCTAAAATTTCTTGACTTAGCTTTGTCTTAGAGGATCTATCCAACACTGCTAAAGGAGTATTAAAATCTCCAAATACTATGGAGCTGGTGGAAATCAAGTTACTCATGTCTATTAGAGTTTTTCTTATAAATTGAGGTGCATTCTCTTTGGGTTCATAAATATTAATAATTGAAATCTCATCATATTGGTTATTACATTTAACAAATATGAAATGTCCGTCTTTATCCTTCCTTACTTTGGTTGGTTTAAAGCCTATTGTATCTGCAAATAAGATTTGATGTTTTTGATTTGCCTGGAATATAGATGACCATCCCTTCACCTTGAGTGTAAATTTTTCTTTTAAGGTAAGATGAGATTCTTGTATGCAGCAGATATCTGGCCTGAGTTTTTCTCTCGAGTCAGCCAACCTATGCCTCTTTAGAGGACAATTTAAACCATTCACATTAATTGAAAATATTAGATAAATCTTTAGAAAATCTAGTGGACATTTTTAAGCCTTTCATCACTGTGGAAGTTGGAATTTGATAAAATGTTTCCGGATGAGTTTACTTTTGTGTTGGAGGATTACGCTGGTCATTATGGAGAATAGGTCTGAGAATATCCTGGAGAGGTGGTTTAGTTAATGCAAATTTCTTCAACATGTGGATGTCATTGAAGTATTTAATTTCTCCATCAGAAATGAAACTCAGTTTGGCTGGATACAGGATCCTGGGTTGAAAGTTCTTTTGTTTTAGGAGATTAAAAGCCGATGACCATTCTCTTCTAGCTTGAAAGGTTTGATCAGAGAGATCTGAGTTATTCTAATATTCTTCCCCTTGTAGGTTATTGTTTTCTTGTGTCTCGTTGCTTTCAAAATTTTGTCCTTCATATTAACTTTAGTGAACTTAATTATGAGGGGCCTGGGGGATGTTTTATTCCAATTGAGAAATGCTGGGGTTCTGAAACTGTCTGCTATGTGAATTTCAGAATCTCTTGGCATGTCTGGAACGTTCTCTTTCATAATCTCATGAATAAGAGACTCTGTGTCTTGTGAAGCTGCTTCATCGCTTTCGGGGATCCCTATAAGGCAAATATTGGTTTTCTTCGAGTTATCTAAGAGCTCTCTGAGAGAGTGATCTGTTTTTGCCTTCCATTTCTCTTGCTCTTTGGAGGTTTGAGAGTGTTCAAAAGCTTTGTCTTCCATGTCAGAAATCCTTTCTTCTGCTTGCTCCATTCTGTTAATGAGGGATTCTACTGAATTTCTCAGATCTTTTAAGCGCTGCAACTTCTTGTCTCAATGTGTCAAAATCTTTGGTCATTTTGTCTTTGAATTCGTTTAATTCTTGAGACATCTTTTGGGTCATCTTTTGAATTACTGCTTGAAATTCTAATTCCATCTTTTCCTCCATTCCGCGGATCTTATTTGCAATCCAGATTCTTAGTTCAATTTCAGACATCTCAGCCATTTGCCTATGCAGGAGATCTTGTGCCGTGTCTGCCTTGCCTTTCCTTGGAGGAGTTGGTCTACTCTGATTATTCATATTGCCAGAGTATTTTGGTGATTCCTCCCCATGATTGTTTTTCACGGTTGCGTCTGGCCGTTCTTAGAGTTGGGAGAGTGTCTGTTGGAGATTAGACTCTGGCAGGACCACTGTATTGTTGCTGGAACTTTGTAGTGAGTGACTCTGTGTAGATATTCTGGGACTGCCCCAGCCAGGGAGTTCTGGTTGCAGGAGCAGCCCCAGAATGTGGCACCCCTGGATCCAGCAGCAGGGAGGGGATGGTGCACATAGTTCTGGGAGTGCCAGGCACAGAGCCGTGTGATCACTGGTGGAGTTCCTGGTTGAGGGCGGAGCTACAGAGATCTGGCAGTCACCAGCAGAGTCCCTGGCAGAGGGCCAGCTTGTGGAGGCCCTGCAGGCTCGGGGAATGGGGGCACGTGTTTTCTGGGGGAGTTCTTGGCCAGGGGTGCGCTTGTGGGGGCTGGTGGTCACCGGCGGGGTCCCTGGCAGAAGGCAGAACTGCAGAGCCCGGCAAGTGTGGGCGCAGGTCTGCGTGGTTGCCAGGGGAGTTCCTTGTCAGGGGCGGACCTATGGAGGCCCTGCAGGTGTCAAACACAGGCCCGCATAATCACCAGAGTAATCTCTGGCCAGGGGTGCACTTGCAGGAATCAGGCAGTTGCTGGTGGAGTTCCTGATAGAAGGCGGGACTGCAGAGGCCCATCAAGTGGTGGGCACCATGCTGCGCGGTTGTCCGGAAAGTTTTTGGCAGGCGTTGGGCCTGTAGAGGGGCCTGGCGGTCGCCAGCGGAGTCCCTGGCAGATGGCTGACCTGCGGAGGCCCTGTGGTTGCCAGGTGGAGGCCCGCACAGTCACTGAGAGTGTCCCTGGCTGGGGACCTGGTGGTCGTGGGCAGAGTCCCTGGCAGAAGGCAGACCCACAGAAGCCCAGCAAGTGCAGGATGCAGGACCAGGTGGTTCCCGGAGGAGTTCCTGGCTGGGGGCAGGCCTGCAGAGTCCTGGTGGTCGCCAGCAGAGTCCCTGGCCGAAGGCTGCCCTTCAGAGGCCCCATGGGTGCCAGGCAGAGGCCCACGTGGTCACCGGAACTCTCCCTGGCCTGTGGCGGATCTGTGGGGGCCTGGCAGTTGTGGACAGTTCCTGGAAGAAGGTGGTCCTGTGGAAGCCCTGCAGGCGTGGGGGGGCGGGCCCCCCGGGTATTTACTGGCCAGGGGCATGCCTGTGGGGCCCTTCAGGTGCCAGGTGGAGGCCTGCACGGTTGCCAGATGAGTTCCTGGCTGGGGGCGGACCTGCAGAGGCCTGGCAGTTGCTGGTAGAGTTTCTAGCAGACAGCAGGCCTGCAATAGCCTGGCAAGCATGGGCGCAGGGCCAGGCACTCGCCTGCCGCTTCCCTGGCTGGCTGGAGGGAGGGAGACTCGCCGTGGCCCACCCAGAGTCTTTTCCTGGTGGGGCACTTGTTCCGGCAGGTGGAGGTGGGGGCACTGCTCAGGGACCTCCTCCCTCAGTCTCAGCGGGGGTAAGGCTTCTGGTTTGTCTGGTAAGGGGGGAAGGGAGTACTGTAAGTTCAGTATGGTGGGGAAGACTTAAGTTCAGTTTTTGCCTAGCAATAGAATTTTCAGAGTCACACAGGGGTGCTCAGGGGAAGCACATCCCACTTCCCACAGCGCTCTTCCATGGGGTGAGACAAGAGATCCACAGTTCACCGCTTGTCTGTAGAACACCCATAGGAGCCAAAGAGGAGAAAAAAAGAAAGGAAACAGAGAAGCAAGAAACTCAGAGCTTTCTTGGGGTAGGGGAGGGACACTTTTCCTTTCAGAGGAATTTTGTACCTGAAGCTTGCTTTCTTGGAGTCACAGCCTGTCTCAGCAGAGGTGACCCACTGAAATCACTTCTCTCTCTTGACTGGGCTCCCACTATTCAGCTTAATTGTGCAGGTTCTGGAGGTTATCTTCCCTTTTGGACAGGAGCCTTTTTCAGAATCTACTTCCAGTCAGCCATCATGCTCCGCCCTCCCAGAAGGGACATTTCCTAAACTGATAGAGGCCATCTACAGCATACCCACAGCCAATATAATATTGAATGTAGTTCAGTTGAAATCATTGCCACTCAGATCAGGAACCAGGCAAGGTTGCCCATTGTCTTCACTGCATTTTAACATTGTAATGGAAGTCTTAGCCATTGTAATCAGGTAAGAAAAGGCGATCAAGTATATCCATACAGAGTCAGAAGAGATCAAACTTTCACTCTTTGCAGATGATATGATTGTATATCTAGAAAACACCAGGGATTCTACTACAAAACTGTTAGAAGTGATCAAGGAATACAGCAGTGTCTCAGGTTACAAATTCAAAACTCATAAAACTGTAACCTTTATATATACCAACAATAGTCAAGCTGAAGAAACAGTCAAGGAATTTATTTCGTTCACTGTAGTTCCAAAGAAGATGAAATATTTGGGAGTTTACCTAACAAAGGACGTGAAAGATCTCTATAAAGAGAACTATGAAACTCTAAGAAAAGGAATAGCTGAAGATGTTAACAAATGGAAACTCATACCATGCTCATGGCTGGGGAGAATCAACATTGTTAAAATGTCCATTCTACCCAAAGCACTATACAATTTTAATGCCATCTCTATTAATGCTCCACTGTCATACTTTAAAGATCTTGAAAAAATAATACTTTGTTTTATATGAAATGAGAAAATATCATGAATGTTATATTAATCAGGTTGATAAAAATATCTCCGATTGTAAAAATAAATAAATAAATAAATAAAAGCAGCCTTTGTGTTTCCACTCTATTCTGATGCCAAGTTCCTTTTGATACCTCCTGCCATTCTGCTACTTCAAAGTGCATAGCCTGTTTTACTAAAAACAAATCAGAACAACAAAAAATTTAAATGCTTTTCTCTGAACCTTCATTTCCTCCTGATAAGGACAAAGCTCTTAGCAACCCTTTTCTCCCTTAAATCTTCCTTCTCAGCAAGCTCAGAATGTTGGGCTCAGTCCCTTGACCTTCCCTGCACTAGCTCCTTCACACACTAATTCCCTGCAATTTATTTAAATTTTGTGATAACATCACTCCCAGGGGCTTCTTCTCGTGACCACTGAACAAATACCCTGGCCAGAGAGCTCGGAAGCATCACTTAATCAATGCCAATGTCCTCAAGTGTCATCGCTATTGTCTTTCTTTTGATGCTGCAATAATAACTATTTTTATAGTGGGATCAGATCACTATTTTTCCACCGCCATGTGCTTTATGTGGTTCCAGAAAATAATCAAACTCCTGACTCTTCCCTCCATCCCTTCTAAACCACATGCCCATGCCTCTCCGTCGTCTATTTGAAACCTTCACTTCCTTAACCCTTCCACCTCATTGTTCTTTCAGGACCCGTTATGTTCTGAAGTCTCTTACCACCTGCTCTTCCTTCTGCAAAGACCAGTTAAACCCCAACCCATCCCTGAGTGTGCCGGTCTCAGACACACCCCCTTCCATACTAATGAGTCATACCTAATTTCTCTGTGAATGGTCAAACTTTGAGGTTCACACAGGTTTTTACCTGAGCTATTATATGCAACATGGAAATAGTACATACGACATCTTTTTGAATTGTTGTCTAGTTATTTAAGTACTACTGACTTCATTTAAAAATTTTTTTCACATTAGGAGAATATTGGTTTTAGATTAGATAGGAAAGAATGCTTGTCTATATATTCACTGTCATGTGCGTATAAGTAATTTTGTTTATCTGTACTCTTTATGGAAAATAATAAGACCAAATGGGAAATTGGTTTAAAAAAGTGAAGGAGGGAGAGAGGAAGGAAAGGAAAACGAAAGCCCAAAGGAAGAAGGGAAGAGAGAAAAAAAAAACAGTTCATTTTTATTTTAAGCACTTTGCTACAAAATTGTTCCACAGGTCTGGATCAGGATTTTGGGACCGCATCTGTGCAGCCCTCCTGCTAGTGCTTGGAAAAGAGAAAAGAGGAGCTTGTCCCTGTTACTGACTCGACAGAACAGCCACAGGATTCTCGCTCGCTGATAACAACAACATTATCCATTTAAGCGTTTTCTCTTTCTCCTTCCATTTAGGAGAAGCGTTTTATTGTAGCTTATTTTGTATCACGGTCTTGTTATTTTCCCCCTCTGACATGGAGCTGTAAGATTGCGCTAGAGCCAGACACAGCTAGAGACAGGGAGACGGGAAGAATGTTCAGGCACGGAGAAAGTGGTTTCCTAGCAACAGTAACTATTTCAAAGGTTTCATAACTCCTGTGCTGTTTGAATTTCCATAGCAATGCGGAGAATAGCAAATAGTATATGCGGATAGCTGCTTAATCCAGTGAATTCTAACCAACTGATGATGGTTACACGAAGGCAGCATCTCTAATTGTCCCATTAGAGTTATTACTAGCGATTAATACGTATTAGCTTCTAAGACGCAGGTTTTGTTACTGAAAGTAATGTGTTGTGATAAATCAGATGGCTTCCTTTTTATATGCTGACTCCCTCTTTCCGGCTTCTCTTTTCTTCAGAAAAGAGCCATTTGCTTTAGAGCCATTTACTAAAACAACTCAAAAGAAAAAGTTAATCCAGAAGAAGATACTCTATTTTGAAGAATAGACATTTTATGAAATTTAAATATTAAGATTTCAGGTCTGGGCGGCGCCTGTGGCTCAAAGGAGTTGGGCGCCGGCCCCATATCCCGGAAGTGACGGGTTCAAATCCAGCTCTGTCCAAAAAAAAAAAAAAGATTTCAGGTCTGGAGGTCACAAGAAATAGCTATGCAAAAATCAGTAGTATTTTTTTTTTATGGAGTGGAATATAATTGAGTTGGAAGTACCAGAGTGATCATTTTGCCCTTCTGTCCTGATTTGAAATGATTTTAGTTTCAAAATTGTAGCCACTAAAAGCAAAGGCACTTCTAAATTAGATTCCATGCACAACATAGTCAAAGTACCGCAGTTATAGTACTATGTATTTTGTTTATTTTCTTCTTAAACTGCAAGGCTATATTCCTTTTCTGTCTATACCCACCTCCTCCACAGAAAGATTGCACAAATACATGTGGGTAAAGCCTTTTGAATTCATACTGGGACAGTCATTAAAGACTAAAGAGGACAAAATGATGTCCGTGAATGTCAAAAATACATAGAAATAGAAGAAATAGAAATAGAATGTAGCTGGCATCTAAATCAAGAGGAAATATTTCTTACATTGCTTATACACTTTTAAGGAAGAAAAATCCACACCAATTATTTTGACTTATGTTGAAGAACATATTTTAAAGTGAAAGAGCACTCAAGAGAAAACTACATTCCTAGGATCTCTTATAAATTATCAAATAGGTTAATAGATAGGAATCATCACCCAATACTTTATAGCCAGTGATCTATTCCATAAGCCTTGGTGTATTTTTCTGGAACTATTGTTCACAGGAGACACAGGTGAGATGGGAGGGGGCTTCTGTTTCCATAACACCATCTTTGCTGTTAGGGCAACGTGGTTGACGATGTCACGAGACAGACCCACTGCTGGTGTCAAGGAGTATGCATTTAGAAGGTCAAAAAGAATTTCTGTGGCCTCAAGGTGCCTGCTATGATATGTTCCTTGGGATTTGTAAAATCCTTTTAAACAAGAGCCTTTCCGTGCTTCAGTAACAACTTCTTCTTAGGAATTCTGTGGAAGACTTGCCCTACAACTGAAATCTGTTCCGTGAATTTATAGTAACGTTACAAGGTATTTTAAGGTTCCATGCAAAAGAAAAAAATGGCATGTGATTTTTCACTTCACTGTTGGAACTAAAGAATGTATGCGTTTCTAATGTTAATTTAACACCTATAAAATTATTCAATTTAAACTAATAATTGAAAATGCAAAAGACGTGTATCCATATTTTTATTCTCCATTGATACAGAAAATGTATATTTACAGACACCTACTTTAGCAGAAGCATTTATTTTATGACTTGATTTAATTACCCTTAAATCATGTTTTTTTGCCATTAATAGTCCGGTTATCCAGTATGAAAAAATTCTGATGGAAATCTAGACTTCTCACGCCAAACATTTTTCTTTATGTAAGCAGCAAAATTTTGATAATTAGCCATCACCATATGTCACTCTAAAAAAACGCATATTCTTATGATAGCCCAAATTATCTAGAAAGCTTATTTAGCTTTTTTATTCTTTAGCACCTAAGATACTATGATGTCCTGAAAAACTGCATGTAGCCATACCGTGTATTTTACATAAAACCTGCAACATTTCATTCTGAATTGTCAATCAAAAATATATTATTTATCTAATCTTCAGATCAATTTTTTTTTCATATTGAACTTTTTATTTTTATTGTTGGGGATTCATTGAGGGTACAAGAAACCAGGTTACGTTGATTGCATTTGTTAGGTAAAGTCCCTCTCACAATCTTGTTTTGCCCCCCAAAGGTGTGCCACACACCAAGACCCCACCCCCTTGCTCCTTCCCTCTCTCTGCTCTTCCTTTCCCCACCCCTCCCTCATTCTTTTCTCTCTCTGCTCTCCCCTTCCCTCACCCCCACCATGTCATTAATTGTCCTCATATCAAAATTGAGTACATGGGATTCATGCTTCTCCATTCTTGTGATGCTTTACTAAGAATGTTCCACTTCCATCCAGGTTAGCCTTTGTCTTTAGATCAATTTTGTTACTTAAATATATTATAGAAATATGAAATACAGAAGACGTACAAGATAATTACAGTTGGATAAGAATATAAGAAGCTAAATTATTGTTCAATTTCCTTTTAACTTTTACTTCTTTGCCCTATCACGAGCTCTGCACTTGGAAGATTTTTAATGCTGATATTCAAGGTGGAAATTTGTGATGAAGGACTAGTAAGGCTTGGAAACTGTAAACTGCATCAGATTTCTTAAATGGGGAAAACTCTCCTCCTCATGGAATAGGAAGTCACTCCTCATCTGTTTTCATTGTTTTGTTTTGTTTTTTTCCATAGAACGTTCTTAGAATACACATGTGGGTTTATTGCTGACATCTGTATCTTATTAAAATAGCTCAGAAAAAATATCATTATCCCCGTCTAGTAAAGCAGGTAAAAGCCTCTGGTTCCCTCCACGTGTCATCGTATAAACTACATGGCTTGTACTTATATTCACATGTGTCTCTTTGCAACGTGCACATCATAATAAAGATCTCAAACAAGCTAGATAATGCAGAATGACAGAGGAGACCATTTTCTCAAAATCACTAGCATGGCACTGTGTCAGTGTGTGTTTTTGTCACCACTCATCCCTAGAGTAAATGCTAAAATGAGTCATAAACCTTGTATACACTGTGTCAGTGCCTGCGAGCATTCAGGATAATTTGCACACAGGTTGGAAAACAATGTTTTATCCCTAAACAACTCAAGTCTGAAATATCTCGCTGCTCTGGTTGCATTTGGAGCTAGTTAATATCTCCACTCATGAAAGATGACTTCTTCCCTCCTTGACTCTGACAGTGAACCTCGATCATGACCCAGGGAAATGCTGTGATTATAGGTCTGCAGTTACTGGGAACAATTACTGCCTGGCACGTCCCACTGTGCACAGTGTTAGTATTTCCTGAGAGTAAATACCCATGTCAAAATCCTTAATGTTTACTAACCTTAACTATAACTTACTATAGAGACAAAAGAACTATTCATTCATCTCCAACACTTTCTATTTAAAATTAGTGAATATGAGGGATGAGGATTTGCTGAGTGAGGAAGGACGAGTTAGGCAATAGGTTGATGATCTATGTGATTTACTTATATATTTATTTATTTTTGAGACAGAGTCTCACTTTGTTGCCCTTGGTAGAGTGCCATGGCATCACAGCTCATAGCACCCTCAAACCCTTGGGCTTCAGAGACTCTCTTGCCTCAGTCTCCCAAGTTGCTGGGACTACAGGTGCCCGCCACGATGGCCAGCTATTTTTAGAGAAGTGGTTCTGTTCTGGCTCAGGCTGGTCTCAAACCTGTGAGCCCAGGCAATCCGCCCACCTCGGCCTCCCAGAGTGCTGGGATTACAGGTGTGAGCCACCGCGCCCGCCCCTGAACTGTGGATTTTAAACGGAAGCTACCCTATCCTCTCATCCGCCATTTGTTCTAACAGACATAGCTCTACCAATCACTCCTGAGTCCCCTCTTTCTTTCTTTTTTAAACTTTTTTAAAGTTTCAGATTAATGTGAGAGTACAAACAACTAGGTTGAGATGTTTGTATTTGTTTGAGTCCTTCTCGTAGTGGTGTCCCACACCCAAGAGATGCAACATGGACCCTTACATTGTGCCCATTAAGTGTGACTACACCAATTCTCTTCCCTCCTCTTCTCCCCCCTCCCTTCTTCGCCCTCCCTCCAACTTTCATTTTTATCATAAGGACATTTGCACTAGATTATTTATCACAGCTCAATTTACAATCAACAAGATACGGAAACAACCTAAATGCCCATCAACCCAGTAACAGATTAACGAACTGTGGTATCTGTACACCATGGAACACTGGTCAGCCATAAACAAATGGAGATTTTACACCTTTTGGATTAACCTGGATGGAGTTGAAACACATTCTTCTTAGTAAAGTATTGTAAGACTGCAGGAGCAAGTATCCAATGTCCTCAGTACGAATATGAAGTCAGTGGATGATTTAATAGAGAAAATCTATATCCTCTCTTTAATCTATTTTCCTGGTTCTTGGCACCTCTGGCCATCTCTCCTCTTGCATAGTCCCATCTGTTAATATCTCTTTCAGACTAAAGCTCCAGGGGCCCTCCCGAGCTGTTGGCCCTCTGAGCTATGCCTTAAATCTACCCGTCACCTTTAACTCCTACGTGGCTGCCAGTGGAGGAGACCAGCTTTAACCTGAAGATCAAGATATCAAAATAAAACATAACACTTGTTAGCAAAATAAAACCCTTCTAATCATCACTCTTCTCTCTTACAAGAATTGCATTTCTCACCTCTCTTCGAAGAATGCAGTGGACCATAACTATAACAAAGCCTTGCAATGAATCAAACACGGCAAAGAGGATTTGAAACAATATGGAGCGTTTATCTGTCATGGCCAGAACGGCGGACATCCAGGTCAATGCCAGAAGGGGCAGCACCACACAGGAGCTCCACAGGGACGCCCTGTTGAGAGACAGGAGGAGGTGACATGAAGTGGCAGCACGTCACGCCCCAGGCCAACACCAAACCCCCATTCAGCAAAGCATTCTTGTGTGTGGCACCAAGACCACTAACTTGGAAACCACAAAGCAGATAACAGTTGAGAGTTGTATATTTTTGTTATAGACTATCCCACAATAGTTATGTATAAAGGCAGTTACCGATTACGAATATTTAAGTATGCTCTTAGCTCTAGCATTAGCAAACGCATTTTTTTTTTTTTTTTTGCATCGTAGCATTTTCTCACATGCACGGTCAAAGATTGGTAACAAGAAGATGTAAATGAGTGGGACTAACATGGCGTTACTGGCGGTGGTGGCTGACAAAGCTGTTGTTGAAACTACTCCACACTTGGCACATTTGAGCGTCAAACCGCTATGAGGCTCACTCATCTGACTGCAAACAAACAGAACACCCACAAAAAGAACAAAATATTGAATTGTCACTGAAAAAAAGTTTCTGCTGCAAGTTAGCTTTTAAATACGATTTCATGCAGACAAGTATACTTATCAAAGAGGAAGGCTCTAGACCATTGTTAAAGATGCATTTATATTATATATTATCTTTGTAATATTTACCTTACAATAGTATGGGCCTTAGTTGCATGCAAAGCATATTTATACCATTTACGCCTGAAATGGCACTAAGTTTATAGATCAGAGTTGCCCAAAATACTGAGTTAAGCATGTATTTGTGTAGACGTACAGTGAGAACCCTTTATTCAGACCTCTGACAATCAAACATCTGAGGACTCTTAGCTTTCAGGATTTTCGTTGTTATTTGTGGAAGGCACATATATCAGTTAAAACCTTCTGAAATGTAAACATTTATCTCGGAGTTTAATATAGAAAGGGATATATTTGAGGAGACTTCAATTAGTTTTTAAACATGCAGCTTTTATTTCATCAGATGCATATTTTGAAATTTCTTGCAGCATCAATGTGCCATTCATATTTTAAGATGATCTGAATAGAGAGACTGATGAAACTTAATGAAATATTAGTTGATACTATAAAGAGCTACTATAAAGATATATTATATATTATATATTATAAAGATACTATAATAAAACCCATTTGATGTAATAAAGTTTAACATCTTCTTTCAGAAATTTCTGAAGTCATGGACTCCAAACTCATAGCCTTGACATGGTCTATTCTATTCTAGAGGATTCTACAGGTAAATTCAGATCCAAACAATTCCGACCCCACTTAGTGCATCAGAGAAGCAAAGTCACTGCCCAGGTAAACTCTGTGTGCATTTTGCTTTAAAAGGGTGTACCTTGAAAACGATGGGTTTATTAGAACGCAAACAAAAACCAAAAAGAGCTACTTGAATTAAGATTCAAAACACGCTGAAATAATATTCTGTGGTGTAATGCTTTAGTTTGTTCCCATGGGCTGTCTATACCTAAAACATGTTTAGCATGTAAGATTTTAGAAATAATGTTTTAGTGGAGATACATTATTATGTATATAACAAACATGGCAGAAGAGAGAAAATTGGAAGAAGCTCATAATTTAGAATGTCTAGTTTCTTTTAAATAAGTGTACTCATTTGTGATTGGTTCTCGTGTGAGATAATAAATCGGAAAGCTATTAAGTATGTAGATTGATCACCAGACCCCACGAGAAAAATCGAAGCTTTCAAAGTTGGATGTGAAGATGGGGATTATAACACTAAATCATGCACTTTACTGATCCAACCCAGAGCCCAAACCTCTCAAAATAATATGCAAACAATATACTATCTAGTTGAGCTCGCAAATGCCTCAATGGACATGGGATATGCTTAAAACTACTCCCAAAGACCAGTGATCTCTAGAGAGGCCACACTGCAGCTATTTGTCCCCAATCCCGAAGACTCTAATTTAAGAAGTTCTGGGCATCTGTCTTTTTAAAAGTTCCATAGATTTTTTTTCTGAGGAGCAAATAGGAATGAGCACCACTGCCCTAACTATGCTTTTGAGTTTCTTTAATCTTATTAAATCTGATCAGATTAATATGGAAAAGGCCTGGATTAGTCATTTCCTATTTCCTTTATAGGCTAGTTGGTACTTGTGCTTTGAACATGAATGTGCCTTCTTTCTCAATTGAATAGACACTTTGTCTTTAGGCTCTGAAACAAGATTCAAAAGCCAAAAATTACTAAAAACTAATTTTAAGTCAACAATGTATAAGCAACTATCCTAGTCCTGAAAACTGTGATTTAATCTAAGTATGATCATGTCTGAAAATAAATTTTATATCAGTATTTGAAGTGCTTATTTGTCTTTGAGATTTATTTGAGGCCTCTACTTTCTTCCCTCCCTCAGGGCTACATTCTGAAAACCATGATGGGGACCAGTTGATTAGATACCTCTGGCCTTCTATTATTGAATGTGAATAAAGTAGAAGAAAGATTAGTTACCTAGAGAGATGTGATATTTTTCCTGGTTTTTATGGCCACTATAGAATTTAATATAATATGAAGAACATCATATAATATGATGCTAAACTGAGTTGCTGCAGTGAAAAATAAAATCTTATTTATTTCTTACGGAGGAAATTATACGTTTGTAAAATAAAAAGTTTAGTTAAAAAATGTTGAATTGTCCATACGTTTAAATAAAACAAATGTACCCACCAAGGCATGTATCCACAATCCCAATTGTTCAGTCTATTCCCATTATTACTGTGGATCTCAAAGTTGACAAATTCCTGAGTTCCTTCTTAATTTTATTTTTCTTTCCCGTAAGGAAAAATATGATCTAAAGGGTTGATTTTTAATACTCTAAAATATATTCTGGAAAGGAAATATATTCCCTCCCACTTTGGAAAAGGCACATGAAATTTGTGAACGCTCCTGATAAATAACCTGCTTAGTTTCAGGTAGATAACTTAAAGCAGTTTAAGACAATAGTAGATAAGAAAGCTCCACTGCAGAATAGAGAAAATTAAATTTTATGTTTAAGATGTTCTAAAAGATGCCTGACATTTTACCCTGTATAATAAATCTCCCTTTGGTAAATACATTCTATGTATTGGAAAAAATTTAATACAGTTTGGGGTATTATAAATCTTGTCAAGCTATTTTATTATTTACTAAACATTCTTTCATTCATTTCCTTATAAACATTTATTGAGCACAAACTATGAGCTTGGCCATTTCTAATAAGTGATTATAAAAAGAAGGGAAAAAAGAAATAGAAAAAGAAGAATATTTTACCCTGATAAAATATTCTTTTCTAAATAATAACATAGTTGCATAAAAAAAGCTTGAAATGTATGTACACCTTTTTTTTTGAGGTGAAATTTAAGTTTTTGTGTGAGTAGTACTATTATACCAATCTGGAGTGTCTTGCTTGTACTGTATCACATAATACCTTTGTTTAATTCTTAATAAACTGTTCATTTGTTAAAAAAAAAAAAAAGCTTGAAATGTATGTTTATTCAAATAACCTGAAAAGGTTTGTATAATTTGAAAGAGCAATTGTCCAGGCAATATATTAGCATCCTGCTCAATATTTCTGTAATTTTGAATATTTGTTCTTAACTGAAGTCTTTCTTTACTATAGTACTCATTACTTCTCTATGAACTGAAATTATTTGGACAAATGTAGCTTCTAAAATTATTTTAACCATGCTTTGCAATAGAGAACAAATTTCAATTTATACTTACCAAAACCAAAAAAGGATTTTATATTAGCAATATTTTTTTCAAAGCTAAAGTCATTAATTTATCAATAGCTCAGAATTCTGTCTTTCTAACCTATCCGTTTCTCTGGTAGTGGACGCTGAACTAGAAAAACATTGACCCAATATTGCTAACGAAATATACACAACTTCTAAAAATAGTGTTGGAATTAAAGGCTTTGAACTTATAATTTCTTGGCTAATATACATATATATTTATATATATATAAATGGATAATTTTAAAATTAATAATGCAGCGATATTATCATTTCTTTTAAACCTATGTTATCGCTTACAAAGAGCTCTATGAATCAAACTTGGTATTACGCATAAGATTATTAATTGATATGAATTTAATGAATGCTCAGCACTTAAGTAAGTCATTTTGATGCTCTCACCTCTTTTTCTGACCATGGATGGTGGAATCACAGACCCTTGATTGATAGTCAGGGACCTTGGAAAAAACTTCACCTGTTCCAGTTGGCTCCCTTATTTCACTCAGAGTAAGAATGATGAGTGAATACTTGCTGTTTACTAGGTACTTGCATACATGCTTTGTACACATTATACAGGGTGTCCATGAAGTTCGTGTGCAATTTGTTACGCTAAACTATTTTAAATTGCACATGAATTTCATGGGCACCCTCTATTCATATAAACTGAGAGACAACTGAGAGGCTTTTCCCCCATTTTACAGAAGAAGACATTGAGTTGCAAAAAGATAGTGATGTGCCCAAAGACACCCACACATACATAGCTAGTAAACTGCAGGGCTAGATACCGAACTTGGCTTTGTTTGACTACAAAGCTTTATCCTAACCACTAAAAACTCATTTTTTTTTTGGTTTAAATTACCTATGTTTATACCACTGATAGTAGAGTACCCGGTATTCAGTATGATCAGTTTATTTTACTGATTATCAGGTGGGTAAAATCCCACCTGAAGGGTAAAGTGAACACTATTGGGGTGATAGGCACATGTATAGCCCTGATTCAAGCTATGTATCAAAAGCATTTGTACTTCCTTAATATTTTGAAATTTTAAAAAAAAAGGTAAGAAAAAAAGATAGCTCAGTGTCTGTACTAAGTTCCAGTTTTTCTATTTAGGGTGTTATGAAAACTCATCCACATTGAAAAAAGGCTATAATTGAGAGAAGAAATTCCTCCCTCAAGAAGAAACCTCCAGTGATATTTCTATTACATTATTGCAGTTCTGTTTGATATAAATGATATTAAACTTTTATATTGAAAGCCATTAAAACGAGTCTTTTACTAGGGGAAAAATACCTGGATTATCTTATCTTGTAAATCATTACATAGATTATAAAAGCATAAAAGACTTAAAATTCTCACCCATAAATGATCAAACTGTAGCCTGTTATAGTTAAAAGGCCAAAAAAGTGAAAATACATGAAAAAATAATGTTTGATATCTTTTTCTGATATATATGATTAATCAAAGAAAATGTAGCATTTTCCCCCATTTAGGTTTGCTTGTCTCAATTCTGTTGTGTCATATACCAACGTTTTGTCCTTTGCAACCCAAACTAGAAGTACTTTGGACCCTTACCTAAAGGTAACTACATTAAGTCTAGCCTTTACATTTATCCTATGTAAGAAGGGACAAGCAGGCGGTAGGCATAAATAAACTCAGTTTTTTTTTAATGGTCTGTTATATTATTGTTAGGTTTTTGGTTATAGTCCTTAAAAACAGCACACTGGATACTTTTGAATGACAGAAATCTACTAGAAACACCAGCACAACCAAGAACAAAATTCAAGGCACAGTCAAATGCAGTCAGTGATGACCGGGAACTGGAGTTCGGTAAAGAACCTTCGAAATCTACCAATCGCAGCTTACCCGGCTCTGTGTTTGAGCTTTTTATCTAGGATCCCATCTCTGGAAACAAGTTTATTAAATACCAAAATGCCAATCACCATGTTGACCTGTCAAACAGAAACAAAGTTGACCTTTCAATGATACCGAAAGGAATCAGGTCCCTGTTTCTCCCGAAAAATCACCTTTTGTCAATTTATAACCACCATAGAATTATGTGCTCACAAGAGTCCTGGTAGGTAGCACTTCTCATACATTATTTAAGTGCATAAAGAATAATCTAACAGAAGTGTGCAACTCCACGGTTGTAAAGTACATTTAGTTTTCATGCTTTGTTGCTAGCCCTGGGGTGAAATTAAACTTCAGTTGCCTAGATTTTAAATGTTACCATGTATGCCAATCTGACTTTTTTCACTTTGAGTCAACCGTGATTAGAATCAACTGGTTAAATGAGCTTCACTCTACGTATTAGTGCCAAAAGATTTTGAATCTCAGAATATGAGGCTAAGGTAAGCCCTGGCAGCCAAAAGTATTGATGCTTAGTCACCATTGCTAACACAGTGTGCTTGTTTTTTTGTGGGATAGGGAACATTCTGCTGCTTTGTGCTTTCCTAGGCAAAAAGGAAACTCTATTCAACTCACCAGAATCCTTCAAGCAAAGGACACTAGCACCAATTTTTACAATATGCTCTAGTGAACACTTATTATTTTCTAAGACTTCCTGATTCTCACTTAAAAGGTCCTGTTCATGATACAGGTGAAATAAAATCACACATATTTTTATTTCTCAAATAAAATTATAAAAAGCTACAGAAGTCTATTTGTCACAGTTTATTATGACAAGCACCTGTGGGTCTCCCATTATTTCCACAGACAAAGGAATCCAGTCTAATGGGGAAACCAAGATAATAAAGACATTTATTTCCTTTAAAATTCCTTTCTTTCCCCTTATCTTCCATGATTCCTGGGCAACAGACTCTTGGTGCAGTCTCAACCCCTGCCAATGCAATCTGTGCGTAGAAATCTGAAATATGTTTAATTGCTGATGTAACAAAGATCCAAAGTACATCTATTAAGTAGGGACCTTGGAAATGTCACTCTTCATCGTTCCTGATAAGATGCCATTTAACCAAGTGAATGATGCTATTCATCTTCCTGCTTCTCACTATTTGAATTAAAAGAACAAATGTATTCCACGGTTTCCACTAATCTACAAGTTGATCACGAGGGAACTTCTCACCACTCCAAAGACCATACTTTGGTGTTTCAATTATAAACATATCCTTTGTTTCTTCATTTTAGGGTTATAGGCACATTAGCCTAGCAGCTAAGGGAAATAATTCAATTGATTAAATAAAAATTCAATGCAGCAGACAAAACTGTGTCTAATAGTTTTGATTTCCCTATGCGCTAAGCCTCATGCCTGGATTTTATTTTTCTTGTGAAAAATAGGTTCTGTTCTCTGTTACAGCTTAGAGGGCGGAGAACAAACTTTAAAGGAGGAAAAATGTCAAACACTCCAAGTTAGTAAGAAAGATGTTATTAGCTCCCAATGTTCTGAATGAATTGTTCAAGAAACCAGAGGGCAATTTTCCAATTAGAAATCTAATTGCACAGTGATATGAATCTCCATATTTAATTTAGGTCATTTTTTCGTCCCTTATTTTCTGCAATGATTTATTGGGCAAGAAAGATTTGTAATCAATAAATCCGCAGAAAGAAAGTGAGAGAGAAAGGCAAACTGGTAGGAACATTTACAAGTTACCGTAACTTAAAATTTTAAGCAATGACTTCGTGATTCTGAAAAGAAAAATTTAAAATCCTTATACATAGCATATGCCAGTAATTCTTAATCGGGGTAATTTTGCCCCACAAGGAACATTGGAAAATTGTGGGGACATTTTTGATGGTTATAACTGGAGGGTGCTACTGGTAGGTAGTAGGTGGAAGGAGGGGATGTCGTGAACATCCTTAAATTCATAGGACAATCTCTATAGGAAAAAAAAGAAAATCCAGTCCAAAATGTCAGTTTCACAGAGGTTGAGAAAACTTGCTAGATATTCTCTTTACATATTGGCAGCCTTGAAGAGCTCTTCCTGTTAATAACTGTGTCCAGGGATCATACAGAAAAATATAAAGTGAAATGATAATAAATGATGAGATTCTATACATTAAAGAGGAAGAATTTATTAAGATAGACTTAAATGTTTTCACAAATCTGAAATTACCATAAGAGAAACACCCCTCACCCAAGTTGAATATTCTTCGTATTCAAAGTAAGAATATTTTAGAGTAATGGAAGACCGAACATCAACTGACATTCCAATCAATGGTTCACTGAACTTTAAAATTTACACACAAAGCGCATTATCAAAATTGCCACTCTAATTGAACCAAAGTAGTCTTCTCTTGCTAAAAAAAATGACGTAAGTTGATTTCAATGTTTTACCAGGACAACAGCGGCTGCAGGTCCAACGAAAGCATAGAGAAGTCCTCCTTCGAGGGAAAGCCAGCAGCTGAAAAAAACATTAGATAAAAACTAAGGAAAATTTGTGGTAAGTATTAGACTAAAGGATGATACGAATGACTTAGGTTGTACAGTTAGCCTTGGAATTTTGGCATATATCAAAGATATTTAATTAAAAGAATACATAGAGGATATAAAAGAAAAAAGCTCGAATTAGAGCATTTCTTGAGTGAGAAATACTCTATACCTCTCCCTGAAAAGAAACTTTTAGTATAAGGCCTTATGTTCAGGAAGTTAAAACATTTTACACAAATTACTCTTGGAGTGAGATTTCTGTATTTACTTTCATTACAAAGGTGACTATTGCTTACATTTTATAAAATGCTACTTTACATCCATTATTGAATTTTTAAAATGCATTTTAAAGCAAGAACAGTGTGTTTTTGGCGTCTTACCCGTGCTATTTAACTGCTATTCCTTGAGGCCATTGAGATGTTGGGTGAAACTGGTTTAAAAGCCACCATCACAAAGAACAGATAATCTACGTTTGTATGCTTTTTTTTCCTTCAGATTTCATTTTTTCCAAATACTATTATAAAAATTTACTGAAGATAAGTTTATTTATTTATTTATTTATTGAGACAGAGTCTCACTATGTCGCCCCGGGTAGAGTGCTGTGTTGTCACAGCTCACAGCAACCTCAAACTCTTGGGCTTCAGTGATTCTCTGGCCTCAGCCTCACAATTAGCTGGGAGGGCACCCACCACAACGCCGGCTTTTTTTTTTTTTTTTTTTGGTTGTAGTTGTCATTGTTTGGCAGGCCCGGGCTGGCTTCAAACCCACCAGCTCCGGTGTTTGCAGCTAGCACACTAGCCACTGAGCTACAGGCACCGAGCCTGAAGATAAGTTTTAAATAAAAATACAAATAACTGAGGCTGTGTCTGTTTCAGTGGCTAAATTCACCAAGAGATGTAGGTTTTTGCATTGATAGAGATAGGATAACCGGTTTTGGGAAAAGCATTCATTCTCTTGCAGGAGAAGGAAAGGAAGAGGGGAATGGTGCTCAGTGCTGGAGGTTTTACGGGGGCGCTGTGTGTAATCCAGGAAAATCAAGATGAGGGGAGTAAGGGACTGCTCCATAAACAGCCACGCCCACTATTTCACGCCCCCATGTTCTGCCATCCGACCCTTTCCCTATTTCTTCTTGGTCCACAGTATCAGCGCGCTGCCTTTGAAAGTACCAACGATGAACTTAACTCTTCTGTATGTAACAACCAAGTGCTCTGTAGTGAGTGTGATGGTGGTTACACGCCCAGAGATCTGTCAGAACTCATACGACTGTACACTCAATAGGATGACAAAGGATGAATGTTACTCTATGTAAATGCTTCCATCCCATTTATAATCTAGTAGCCAGATGTGTATACACACGTGCATATTATCAATACGTGGATACACATTCATGTCTATGTATTTAAATCCTGCAGTTAGTTACTGTTCTTTGCTGTACCAGCAGACAGATAAAATTTTACTTCCACACTCCGAGGTGGACAATTTACTATCTATTCTTTTTTATGAAATGCCTGAAGAATAAGTCTTTAGGCTGGAAGAACTCTATTAATTTTGCGAATGCACCTACATTTCTGCGCGTCTTTGTGTACACTAGTCTTTAAGCTGAGATTTAGTACATCATTTAAGGTTTGCTAACAGAGATTTTGTATAACTTTCTGGTTATTTCCCCACCCCCACCCCCGGGGTTTACACTGCTGTAAAGAAAATGCATAGTTATAAAATAAATACATGACTCATTGCATGGTATTTGGCTTTAATTATAAATTTTTGGAAAGTAGGAACCATAACATCTCTAATCCTATTTTTTTCATACTCTCAATACAGCACCGTTTAAATACTAGATTCATCTCAATATAGTTGTGCTACTGTGAAAAGTGACAATTTAAGGTAATAGTTCTGTAGTAAGCAGGGCTCTGCAATATAATAGCAGTGCTGTTAGAATTGTTTGCACTAAAATAGATTGCATTAAGGAAAAACAAATGTTCTCATGACACAAGCTCTTTAAATTCTTTAGGAGTTTCTTTAGGATGGGAAGGTGAAGTGATATCTCTTGGCATATAGGCAATTCGAATGAAGCCATCAGGGGGCCTAATTACCAGTGATTTCTACCTCAACTCTAAAGACAATTAAATGGAACATCATACTTTGAAACTTATTCCTTTAATAAGATGCAGATCTCATTCCCATTTGTCAATTGCCTCCTCCACTTGAGAGCAGATGAAGTAAAATATGAAAAAACATTTTAGATTTGAAATATCAAATTTAAGCTTTACAAATTCTTGCATAGCCTTTACTGGCACCACAGCTATAAAATGGGCTATTGTTACTCCTAATGTTTCCCATAGCTCATGCATTTTCCCATGTGGAATCTATCGATTCTCCTGATCCATAATTTTTCGTATGTATTGCTACCTAACAGAGCAACAAAACTTGAACTAATGCGACAAATATGGTTAATAACATACATTAACATCAAGGAAATTAGAAACTCTGAGTAGAATCACATTCTAAAAGGTAAATATGCCCAGATTTATCTAGTTCTAAAAAAAAAAAAGGGCTTGAGATTGAATATGTGCTATAAATATTGAAATGTTTAAAAATCCAAATACTCTGATCTTATATTGAAATAAGGATTCAGAAGGGTGGCACAGCATAACCTACCTCACATCATTTCTCACCAATGCAATTTCTACCATTGTCAATGACTCAGGGACAAAACGCAAGCCATGAACAGTGTCGGCCAAGACTAATGAGGACCACTTGATGATTTGCTTAAGTATAAACGTGATTTATCACCGTGGATGGACTTACTAGTGATCAGTGCCATATCCTTTCGTCCTGGTGAAGCCTACAGACGTGGCCACTACTAGTGCTGGTAAACCTGTAAGGAAAGCAATGTCACGTTTCATATTCAGTTATAAGAACTGTGCTTATCGATCCAAGAAAAGCCAGGACAAACTCCAGATGATGAAATCACAGCAACTACCTTTGGATGAATCACTTCATAAAGTATGTTTCCAATACAATTTTTTTTTCAAGTACAAAAAATCTGAGAGTGACACCTGAGCTTTTAACGTACTGCACTTCTCTGATGTTGCTAGGTTACCACTGCATTTGACATGGGTTTAAAGGGAAGTAATAACAGAGATTTAGTATACCTTTTAAGTTATTTTACCCTCAGCGTCTGCACTGTTACAAAGGAAATTTATAGTTATAAAATCAGAAAGGCAAAAACTGGGTGTTTTGCTGTGAAGAAATATCACAGAAGTGGAACAATCACTTGGCCACACACTGATCCTCATCAAGTTGTACTTACAATAAGATGAAAAAATAAATACTATCAGTTAATTTTTAATTTATAATTTATAATAAAAAGAATGTAGAAACAGAGAGTTCAATTAACCTGCACAAGTGCTCCAATTATAACCTAACGTCTTTTTTTTTTTTTTTTTTAGTTTATATTTACCTGAATCATGCTTACCTCATTCAAGACCACTGGAACCTCCCTGTACTATGGTAAATAGAACTATGTCTAACCTACTCTGCCTAAAGTTTTTTAAGTTTTGGTTATCCTTCTTTTCAGGAATATATGTTTTCTTTTTCAGATGGAAAAAGCAATTTCTTGCATTCTCTGCCCATCTTCTTTCACCCTATCATTCCTCATCCTTCGGCTATTCTCTCTTCTGTGAGTCTTCTACAGTAACTTCTGTTGACTCATGAATAAGAACACCTCAGAAGGACATGTCATATTTTTGAACAAAACACTGGTGACTCTACATAAATACAGCACAAATTATTTATATACATATGAAATTATAAATAATAATTGTGTCATATATAAAGCACATTCCCCTCCGGCCCCTCTTTTTTTCCACTTCTTCTTTGCCCTCCTCCTTCACACATATCATTTGTTGATTTTTTTGATTGACTGGACCAAGTTCATTAGAAAAATAAAAAGTTCCCTCCTGGGTCATAACTGAAGAATTAGTCTTCTTTCCATAGAATTTGGATTAAATTTGTTTTGTTTTGTTTTGTTTTTTTGCTAAATTCATCATGTTTCACTTGCCCATAATGAGACTCATCTGCCACAATTCTGCCTACCCACAGACTTTCTGACAATCTAGGACCATTGGTTTAGCTTTTTCTACCCACAGTAGCTGTTAAATTAGATAGTAACAGCAAACCCTCTTCTCAAGATCATTAGCAACAATTTGAAATAAAGTCTTTACTAATCCTGCAAATCACTACTCTTTATTCTTCATCAAAAATATGTTCTTTTACCTGAATTCTGTATTTCTTGGACCTATGGGCCAAGACAAGAGTCATGACAAAAGTGTCCCTTGATTCAATACTAGCTCAGCTTTAGAAAGTCTTTGTCACGGAAACCAGACAAAAATTTTATGAAAGTCTGAGCAAAACACATCCATCACCTTCTTAACTGCCTTCCCATTTGCCTGCACATAAACTCCTATCATCCTAGTCAGACCCAGCAGACCCTTGCTGAAACCTGGGCCATCGTTAAATGTTCTTGATCCCCTTTTCCACCATGGATTATTCTGGTATTGTAATAAGTTCACTTAATTGTAATTTTCCAGGTTCTCTCTAGCATTCTATTCTCCAGTCTTCTAATACAATTGGTATTTGTTACACATTTGGTCTGAAATTTCCTGGTTTATTAGCGTGAGTCTTTTAAAATGCAAAGGTAAACATGAAAAAAATTGGAATTTTTCTAAAACTAGTTTCTTAAATTAACTAGGGTGTCCTTAGAATTGGCCCTGAGGTATAGACTTTTGAGATTTTGAGATTTCTATGCTACAAGGTGATTTGAAAGGAACTTTTCCTAATAAATATAAATAAAAATATAGTTAATTCCCAGTCTGTCTGCATTTCTGTTTTTACTTTGAGAAGCCCACTTGGAAGCTATAAGGTTTCATTCATTCTCTACATGGCTTTTCCCCTATGGTATGCATAGTTTTATTTTTAATTGTTTTGGGAATTCTTGCAATGGAATCTGCAGTTTTGGGGCAGGGAGTACATGCCTAGTGAACCACCATGCCTTGGGCTCTGAGTATTTCAAAACATTTGCATTCTCAGAAAATATTAACAGAGAACACTGTGCTTTTCTGCTTGCATATATCTCAGGTCTCACCTCACACTATGTAGCTACGTGGCCTTTCAATACTTACTCCTTTTTAAAATAACAAATGACCAACAGATGTTCAAAAATGACCATCCTCATGTACTTCCACTTTCATATATCAAATTCGACACGAAGTAGCCTGGGGATAACCTGGGCCTGCTGCTTCACAATGTAAGCGTTCATAACTAGAGTGTGAAAGCGCGGATCCATCTGCTTACCCCATCCAAGGCACAGAAAGCGTTTCCTTATGAGCCGTGTCCTGATCTTTCCAGTTACAGCCATGTATGATTGCCACGCCTCAGTCAAAACCCAACAGAATGAAGCCAGGAAGAAAAAATGCAAAAATGCAGTGGTGGTGGTACAGATGCTCTGTGGAGACAAAACAAACAAGCAAAAAAGACTCACGCTGAACCTGGTTTGGGCGGTGGGGTAGAAGTCACGCGGCTTTCAGAACATGTGAACTTCTGACTCATTGCTTTTATTTCCAGTATCTACCTCTCCTCAGTGACAACAGTAATTATTTACAGAAATTAGAAGCCATATATTCTTTATGCTGCATATAATACCTATAATAAAAAATGTATATACCTTAATTCCATTTGTGCATTCATTTTTTTATGAGGAAAACCTTGAATATAAATTTAAACTCAAGGTGAAATTACTGCTTTGCTGAAATTTTTCCTTGAATTATAATTATAAGAATTATGGGCTTTTTTTTTTCCTGGTTTAAGTAACAGACATCTTGGCATAGTTATTTTGGCTACATTCTGTATCCTTCCTTTATAACTAAGAACTTTTCTTTATTGTTTTATCTAGGTTGATGTTAAGATTATATTTGCAACTGCAATAGTCTTTCAGAAGGAAAAATTACTTTGCTTTTGTATGTGTGTGATATTTACGGTATAACAACAGCAAAGTGCAAAATAAGATTTGGCTAAGAGCCTACTACAAAAATAACACATGTATCTGAAAGTACTTAATACATTGCTTCTGTGTATTATATTGCAATGTGTGTCCTAATCAAATCATTTTGAAAAGTTAATCAAGTCACTGGCAGTACACGGCTATGATTTTATAGACATATTTCTTCATGCAACTTAATCATTTTGAATGTCCCAACTATTAGTTGCAACACATCTGCAAAATATCAGCAGCTTCATTTTGGTAAAGGGTGCTATTCTTTTCCTAGTTGATTTAATTTCTTCATGTTAATCTTGTTGAAATGCAAGTCTTTACAAACCAGACCAGCAGCAAAACTAATTCCTTCTTTTGCCACTCTCACGGTTGTTTCTAAAACTTGAAAATAGCAAAACAAAGATAGTATGACTAAATAATTAAAAAAAAAAAAAAACCTCAATGCAAAAGAAATAAAAATATAACTCCCATCTTCCCACTTCTACCTTGATCCACTGCTACTGCCGAATATCTTATTAGAGTTTTTATTTTGGGGCCCACATTATTTGTATTATTTGTTTATTCTGTTGAAATGTGCCAGACATTAATTTAGCTTTCCGGTTCTTCTAATCCTCTAACAAGAGCCTCAGCATGTTTATCTCACCAGGTTATTTCAATAAGGACAGAGACTGCATTAGAGGCTCAGTACCACTGTGCTTGGTATACAGCAAGGGTCAACCAATTATGACTATTATCGTCATTATTACAAGAGGTACTAAGAAAAGGTATTGCTGTTTTTCAGCATGTGAGTTCTTATTTCATGTAGTACTTAAATCTGCTTAGTTTTACATTTACCATTACAAAGATGATAAAATAGTGGGTTTCTTGACCTCATGACCTCATGGCCTACGCCCCCATCTCAGGTGTAATGCACCAGCTCTCGCCAATGTAATTCTGCTTATACTGAGACACTGACATTTTATTTTCCAAGTTAAGGGCCGATTATCTGCAGACTTACTACTTTGCTCATTCTGGATCTGTGGTCCCTGATCTCTGAATTTCAAAGACAACTCTTCCATTTAATATCCAATGACATGTTACTCCTTCCAATTTGTATTTCATTTCTGTCCACCAGTTTGCCTCATCTCAATTGTATGTGATAGCAAAGCTATTCCTTCTGCATTTTAAAACTATCATTAAGGAGTGATATCACACCATGTAAAAATGTCAAAATGTTAACAGTCTTAAGTGCTGGATGCATTTAACTTTTGTTAGAAATAATGAAGTGCATAATGTCTAAATACAGAAATTTTTAATTTTTTTAAATTTGTTGATTACTTTGGAACTCCCTGGTATTCAGTCTCATTGTAACACAAACCAAAGTACATGTAATTTGGGGCTACTGACATTTATTTCAATAATTCATGTCTCTCTGGACAATAACAGAACGACTATTTCTACACGTAGCAACATTCAACCATGACTAGACAAATATTCATACATTTCCTGAGGGAGCTCTAAGATGCAGGTAAGCTGTGTCATACTAAGGGATGTGTACAAGAATGAAGGAGATCTAAAGACACAAAACTAACCGTACATGAAGAGTACAGCAAAATCTACAATTCAGAAAAATAGAAAAGGGTAACTACATTTTGCTTCATCACCATGTGCCGATCAGTATAAAACCAAACACTCAATATAATGCAACAAATGCTGATTTTTCTGCTGATGTGCTTGCTAAGTTGCAACACTGAAATCAGTCTTTTTTATGATACAGCTTTTAGAAATAGAAAGTTAACAAAAGGTTTATGATTTTCCACTTGACACATCACCTTCCCCAAGAATGGCCTTTCTAATGTTCCAGGATCAGGTTTCTTTGATTTCATCTTCTAGATAATCTAAATCCCACATTGGCAAATTTCCAAAGATTAATCATTCTTTATATTGCCTAAGTACTAAGGCCTTTTTCTTTTCCCTTCCCTCCACTCCCTTCCTTTCCTTTCTTTTTTTTTGAGACACAGTCTCACTATGTTGTGCTTAGTGGAGTGCTGTGGAGTCACAGCTCACAGCAACCTCAAACTCTTGGGCTTAAGCAATTCTCTTGCCCCAGCCTCCCAAGTAGCTGGGACACAGGTGCTCACCACAAGGCCCGGCTATGGTTTTTTGTTGTAGTTGTCATTTAGCGGGCCTGGGCCAGGTTCGAACCTGCCAGCCTTGGTGTATATGGCTGACACCGTAACCTCTGAATTATGGGCGCCAAGCCAACTAGGGCTTTTTTCATTTGCAAACCTCAAGCTCTGATTCTCCTTTTCTATAAACAGGTTCATGCTTTGGCAACTGTTTAATTACTGATACCACTGGATCCACCGTTGTGACCCCTGGTCTCACACTTTTTCCTCTCCCAGCCCTCAGCGTAGGCTCTTGATTCCCAGGAGAGCTGAGTCCTCGTAGTTCACCATTGCAAATAGGCAACTCACTAGCCCTTCGAGCTCCTCATCCAATTCTTCTGATCTACCTGCTTTGCCAAACACCAATGTGGTCTCATCAGTGTCAGACATGATGAGAATTATTGACAGATATTACAAAACTTAAAATGGAATTAAGTTGGCAAATGGAACACTGTTTATACCTGTCACCCTCATGCACACCCTGTACCCCAAAGCCTTGGGGACAACAGATAAGATTTCTCAAAGTAATTGAAAAATAAGTGTGAACTGTGAAGAACTACGGACTGTGAAAAATCCCATAAAAGTGAAAGCATATGAGAACAGAGCAAAGATGGATACATATCCCAAAGCGAGGTGTTGGGAGCAGGAATTTAGACATGGAAGGCAAAAAAGAATTATGATGCATGGATGACACAGCAGTTCTAGCATATATTTAAAAGACTTGCCCCAAAGAAGAAACAGAAAATTGGAGGAAAGACAGGATTTAAAAAAATATGATAGGAAAGTAACTCAGAACTGTTAAAAATTCTCCTGGGAGTAGGATAAAGATCACACACACATACAAGATCTATTGTGATAAAATATGTGAACATTGGGAACAAAGAAAAATCTTAAAAGCTGTCAGAGTGAAAAGAAAGATTACTTACAAAGAAATAAGAGCCAGATTAACATCCGATTCCTGTGAGCAACTCAGGATACAAGAAGGCAGTGTAATAATATCTTCAACATTTTCAGGGAAAATAACTTTGAAGATAAGATTCTACCCCCAGCCAAACTACTGTTCAAGTGAGAGGCTGAAATAAAATTATTTTTAGAATTGAAAGGAACTTTGAAGTTTATTATCTCAACATCCTCTCTGAAAGAATTGGTAGACAACCTAAACCACTAATAAAAAAGAACAGCAGGAGATTAAAATGAGATACAAGAAGTAAAAAATAAGAAGATAAAAGATAGTTAAAAAAACTAACAAAATCTGTTAAGCATAAATAAGGGTTTAATATATACACATGCATATAATTGTTAAATTATAACCACCTGGATATGAAATGCAAAATCTTATCATCAAAGGTTAAAAGATAAGAGAGACGAGTCAGGGAGCAGAGCAAAATAAAACTCTCCTAAAACTTTTTTGTGTTTTTTATTCTCAGGAGCATTAGAGATACTGATTAACTTCAGATGAGGAAAAGATATGTTTGAATATTTATGTTAAAAATGTTAAAGTAACCATAAAAACATATAAAACAAATATTCATTAAATAGAAGAAAAAAATAGAACTAAGAAAAATCTATCACTCCATTAAAAGGCGGGTAAAAAGACAAACCTAGAAAACATAATAAATAGAAAATAAGAAAATAAAAATAATTCCAACCCTCAAAATAAGTAAGAGTGCTTTAAATTCATTGGTTAGAAATTACTGACTTTCATACTGGATTAAAACAATTCTATTAATAATTCCAGTAATTTATTTTGAAGAGATATACCTCAAATCCAGTGAGACAAGAAAATTGAGAATAAAGACAAAAAGTATTATACAAAGCAATTGCTAGGATGTAAAAATCAGATATCACAATGTTAATACTGGGAAAAACTTTAAGAGAGATGAAATGGGACTTCTCATGCTGATAAAAGGAGCAGGGCACAAAGAAGATTCAGAAGTATATATCTCTATGAAAACAACAATGTTTCAAAGAATAGTAAGCAAAAACTGAGGAAAGCACAGGGAAACACTATCAAACTAAGATTATAATGAACAACTGAAGACATAGCTTTCAGAAAGCCACAAAAAAAATGGAGGAAAAATAATATAGATGGCTATAATAACACAATCAGTACAAGTGATTAATATTTTCAATTTGCAAAAACATATATAAAACCAAGACATGAACAGTTCTTTAAAATGTCAGTGAAGTATTTACAGAAGGGAACTAGTCCTGGAACAGACAGTGAAGTCAAATGGATTCAAGACAGCTTACAATACACAAGACATTGTTGCAGACTATAATTCAATAAAGTCAGAAATCAAAATTCAAAATTTCTGCTTTGGGGGAGACAATTTTAAATAATTAACAAATTAAAGAGAAGGTAAGAATCTAAATTATAAACTACTTAGAACTGAATAACAATGAAGGCAATATAATTATCAAACTTGGTGAGATTTGCTGTTGATAATACTCGGGATATTTGTAGCCTTAACTAGAAAACAAAAGAACATGAAAACACATGGGCCACTCAAAGAAATTAGAAGAGACTTCAAAAAGATCAAATAAGAAATTCACAAACCGAAAAATTTAAGAAATAGTAAAATTCACCCATCAAACCCTAGCTGACGCTAAGCAGCTAATCCATGGCAGTTGTTACTTTTTAAAAGGTGAGGAAAAAAGAAAAATAAATAATATTGTGAATGAAAAAAGTGATAAAAAGTATCTCATACATACAAACTTAAAAAGTTATATGAAAGGATATTCTACAAAAATTACTAAAATTGGCCTGAGAGGTAAAACTAATACTATTAGATTAGATAAAATTATAGGATAATGAAAGAATAGCACTTCAAAAAAAAAACACCAAAAATTCAGAAAAACTTACAGACAAATTCTAACAAAAAAAGATGCACACAAAATTCCTGTGATATATGTCCAACTCATTTGACAAAGAAGCTATCATGACACTTATACCAAAATGAGCAACTAAATTATAAACCACTTTCATCTATTACCACAAATGTGAAAGTACGAAGCAAAAGATCAAACCCAGAAATACAGTAAATGGATAATAAATCAGTTTCAAATCAGTGTGTCCAGTAATGGGGGATGACTCAACATCGTAAGTGACCTCTGTATAATGTATTACATTAACACATTAAAGCAGAGAAACCCTGTGATTACATCCATAACTGTGAAGGCATTTACTATACTTCAAATGATCACTCAGAAATAATATTTGCAAATTATGAATAGGGGTGAACATTCTTCCTTAATAAAGATGATCTTTCTGGAAATTGTAGTGAAAATCGTGTTCAATAGTAGAATTAGATTAATTCCCATCAGTTATCAAAGGGAGAAGGATGTCTGCCATCGCCTCTACTATTCTAAAGTATGCAGGAGTTTCTCAGGAAAACCATAAAAGAAAAGCAAGTCTAAAAAGAGAGACGATACTGTTATCACTGCAGATAATGCCTCTCATTAGAAAATCTGACAGAGTCAATTTTTAAACTACTAGAAGTAAAAAGACCAAGATAGCTGGATGCAGAACTAACATGCATTTTATTTCGTACACAGTGAGATCAATATATTAAACGAATTTTCCTATAGCTCAGCAATACCATTTACCCCAAGTGTATAATGACACATGACAGATTTATCTCTCTTTCTCCCTCCAAACCAGGCTAAAATGGCCAAGTTATTAAGTCACAAGGAACAAGAGAATAGCCAGGGTACAGTGAACCCAAGGTGTTGACTAATTCGGAAGGTGCCGAGGGAGGAAGGTTTAACTGACGTAGACTGGTGGAGGTCGTTATGGCGTATGTGCTTGTAGGGCGTGCGGGTGGTGTTGGAAATGTTGACTGTAATAAAGCCAATTCGCTCTGCCGGCGTCTGAAGGGCTTAGTTCTTAGAAAGCGTAGGGACAAGAAATGGAGGAGGATATAACCTACCTACCTTTCTTTCTTCCTTCCTTCCTTCCTTCCTTCCTTCCTTCCTTCCTTCCTTTCTTCCTTCCTCCCTCCCTCCCTCCCTCTCTTCCTTCTTTTTTTTTTGAGACAGTCTCACTTTGCCACTCTCAGTAGAGTGCTGTCGTGTCACAGCTCACAGCAACCTCAAGCTCTTAGGCTTAAGCGGTTCTCTTGCCTCAGCCTCCCAGGAGGTGGGACTACAGGCGCCTGCCACAACGCCTGGGTATTTTTTTGTTATTGTTGTCATTGTTGTTTAGCAGGCCCAGGCTGGGCTTGAACCTGCCAGCTCCAGTGCATGTGGCCGGGGCCCTAACCACTGAGATATAGGTGCAGAGCAGAGGACACAGTTTTAATAGAGACTGTAAAAGACTGGTTCGCTGAAAAATCTACACAACTACTCCAACCCCAGAGTTTGAACATCTCCTTGATTCCTTACACTGCTTTTTGACAATATTATCTGCTCATTCATATAACCTAATCCTCCTGTTTTCCTCTTTTCCTTCTATGTGAGATGACCTTGCCTTCTACATCACTGATGAGGAACAGACCATCTCCGTTATATTCTCTGAGCCTAGGAAGCTTCTTTCTAATGCCATCAACTTCCCTTTCCAAAGAAGGCCTTCCCCTTTCAGGTGACAGTAAGTGTGACAGAGTAGCCAGAAGGTCCCTCTTTTCACACTGTGTTTTTTCAACACTTCTGCTTCGTTTATTGGCGGTACTTAAAATCTCTGTGCCTCTCTTTCCTCATCCATAAAACCAAGATAATAATAGCATCTACCACACAGGATTGCTGCAAAGATGGCTGCATTGTAACTACTTTGGGGGGAGCAGGATAAAAGTTTTTAATTGCTATATCATGTTATTACAGTCAAGTTTAACACATTTTTATAAATATGCTTTTTATTGACAATAGATATAATAAAATTTAATGCATTTATATAAATGAATATACCAGTATAGCTCAGATTAAAATTTAGAATATCCCCAGCCTTGGGCAGCACCTGTGGCTCAGTGGGTAGGGTGCTGGCCCCATATACTGAGGGTGGTGGGTTTGAACCCGGCCCCGGTCAAACTGCAACAAAAAAATAGCCAGGCATTGTGGCAGGCACCTGTAGTCCCAGCCTACTGGGGAGGCTGAGGAAGAGAATCGCTTAAGCCCAAGAGTTTGACGTTGCTATAAGCTGTGACGCCAGAGCACTCTACCGAAGGTGACAGAGTGAAACTTGTCTCTCTTAAAAAAAAAAAAAAAAGAATATCCTCAGCCTCGGAATCAATATTGAGCTCCCAAGGCTAACCACTAATCTGACTTCTAATAGCAGACATAGTAACGACCTTTGATTCCATTGGGTAGCTCTGCACTCTCTTTTTTCAGTTAGCAGAATCTCGTAACCTACAAATGTGCAGCAATCTCTGTATTAAACCAACCAACCACCTTTTCTGTGTCCGTGTCTCTGTACCAACTACGCTTTTATTGTCTGCTCTCCCTGGCTCTCATTGCTTTCCTTTCTCTGTCTTTCCAACTGTAGGCCAATTTCTTGAAAGATGTACCTACTCCTCAACTTATTTACAACCTGCACAATCTTTCCTCCTGACATTTGCCGTCTCTCCTGAATTTCTCTCCCCTAGGAATCACTCATGACCTTCTAATTTCCAAAGCTAATGAAAATGGTATTTCCAGTTTGCCATAAAACTTTGCATGACAATATTCTCAATTTTCTTGTATGGTCTTCAAAAGATTTTCTAGGTCCACAATTCAACTAGAAAATAATTCTCTAATTAGAGGCTTTCTTCTTGAATGAATTTTGGAAACTTGTTTTCCCAAGAAACTATCCATTTCATTTATTTTTTTCTAGTGTGTGAGTACATGATTGTTTATAATGTTCTTTTACAATTTTAAACTTTTTACAACTTTTCTAGTGTGTGAGTACATGATTGTTTATAATGTTCTTTTACAACTTTTTTATTTTCTAATGTTGCTTATCTATGCTTCTTACTTCTTCTCAGATACATCAGAAAAGTCTGTTTTACCAATTTTTTAAAACATTAATCAGTTGAAAAAATATTGTCACATTATTATAGTAATGAGTTTCTTAGAGTAAGAAATATAATTATTTACTGCTTTCACTTGGTTTTCATTATTTCTAGAAAATAATACACAATGACATTTGAAATATAAAAGTAAGTGAGATAAAGGTTTAGCATTTAAAAAAAAATCTTAGACACTGATCTTATAAGTATTTCAAAAAGCAAAAGAGAAAATGACTTTTATGAGGGATATATGATATTAAAAAAACTTTCATGGAATACAGAATATATAGAATTTTGGTTTTTTTTTCAGAAAAATGAAATACAGAATATTAAAATGAAGCATTTTTGTGTAATATTTAGAAATTCCTAAAGAGTATCAATATCTGTACACTTTTATTGTGGTATTTATAAATAAATCAAGAATTACTTGCAGTATAGAAACACTTCAACAGTCTTAGGCAAACTAAAATAATTACTACATTTAAAACAATTCTTACTTTAAATATTTAGATCATTTTATTCATTCACACACTTATTTGTCTGTAATAAATTAGGAGTGCATATATCTTGCTATTTACATGGAAGAAAAACATGTAGAAGACATTTACAATATAATTATGGACATACTAGTAACTTTTTAAATATGAATGAAAATGTTCTTTTACTATGGGAAGAAATCTTGATTGATCATCATAGTGACCCCAAAGGCAGTTCTTTAAAGCCTACACCAAAAACTTTTATTGACTTTATTCAGAAGACCATGGTGCTTACAGACTAAAGGAAATTACGGTGAAGATGAAATAAGATAATGGCAAAAAAGGGGGTTGCACAAAAGTAGTACACAACTGCACACAAAGTAAGTGCTCCATAAGCGATAGTTCATAGTAAGATTACATCAAGAGTTTAGTCAGATATATGATTCAAATTTTTATTTGGTGAAATAAGCACATTTGAGGATACCTGACTTTGTCGTAAAGGATGATGAGAAAACTAACATATCGAAAACTTACTCTCCCTTAAACTCTAAATTTTTAGCAGTGCTGTGAGATAAATAGTTTACAAAGGAGGAAATGAAGCTCAAAGAGATTAAATAACTTGTCTGAAGTTACACATGTAGCAAATGAAGAAGCATGTGCTCTTTCTATTATAACCTTGTCTTATGATCAAAACACTCTGATTTTCTAATATTAATTTTTAGCTGATTATACCATATCCTTTTAAGTCGCATAAAATTCCTTTGGAAATAAACAGGGTGCAGACAATAAATAAATGTTATAAAAGCAAAAATTATATAAGTCACTACCAACTAAAAGAGAGAAATGTGCTATTTCTAAGTATATTAACACGCATACAGATGAACTTGGAGGTTACCTAGGAAAGCACCTAAATCCCTATGAAATGAATTATTGATATCCATGTGAGCGCAAGGTTCATCATTTTATAAAATTAAATGTAAACTTTTATACACTGATTATCTAATCAGAAGCTTTTTGTTAATATTCCTTTATCCACCTTCCCACATTCCCTAGCTGCTTCTGACTTGCTATATTCCAACAACGTTGTTTGTATAGGCAGCTGACAAATATCTCTCAGTGACCAGGGTACTTTAGCCTGGACATTTTCTCTCTTGTATTTTTTTGTTTTGTTTTGCTTTTTGCAGTTTTTGGCCGGGGCTGGGTTTGAACCCGCCACCTCCAGCATGTGGGGCTGGCGCCTTACTCCTTTGAGCCACAGGCGCTACCCTTCTCTCTTGTATTTTACAGAAAATATCAATAGATGAGATATGATGGGAGTCTACTGTTTCTTAAATCTCTTAGTTCACAATTAAGCACCAGTGGTAATATCTGCTTGAAAGCTATGGCACAAAGCTGTGATGAAGAACCCATCTTTGCTGAAAATTTTCTGTTAAAAATTTTCAGTTATGGCCAGGCACAGTGGCTCACGCCTGTAATTCTAGCATTCTGGGAGACCGAGGTGGGTGGATTGCTTGAACACACGAGTTTAAGACCAGCCTGAGAAAAAGTGAGACTCTTTGATGGGTGAGACCTCTATTTTTAGTAGAGACCCAAAGAAGTCTTCTTCTAGGACTTCTTTGGGTCTCTACTAAAAATAGAAAAACTGAGGCAAGAGGATCGCTTGCGTCCGAGGTGGAGGTTGCCGTGAGCTGTGACGCCACGCACTCTACCCAAGTCGACAGCTTGAGACTCTTTCTCAAAAACAAAACAAAACAAAATAAAAAATTTCAGTTATTTTCTGTATACTCAAAATCTCTGTCACAAGACTGACTCTAAATAGAAGAAATTGCCAGTATAAAGTCATATGATACAAAATAATTAATGAGTAAAGGATTGCTAAATAACTCCTATTTGCTAGATGTTCATAATTTCACATTAAAATAAAGCATCATTATTAAAAAGAAAATGAAGGCTACATAGACATGAACAGAGATAAAAATCTGTTCCACAGATGTCAAAAAACACATATCTTACAGAAAAATTCTCATAATTTGAAGAGTTTAGAACGTTTGTTGCACATAAGAAGAAAATATGATTTTCTGAAATGTGTCCTTTGGGAATCGAAACATTTGTACATCACACACTGCAGATGCCTCATTATATATTGTTATCTCCAGGCTTAGGAAAACAACAATTTTATTCAAGATGAAATATAATTAGGGCACTTGCCGAATAAGGCCAAGAATTCAACGAAAGTTAAAATGTGGAAACTTCCGAAAGCTAAGAGAGTGGATGTTAAGTATTGTCACCGCAAAGATTGTAACCACGTGAAGAGGTGTGTTTGTTAACCTGACGGAATTAACCGTTCTACAATGTACATGTATTTCAAAACACCATGTTGTACATGCCCATACATTTTTATATGTCAATTTAGATAAATAAATAAATAAACAAAGGAAAAATGTGTTATAAGGTCTAAGAAAGACACTGATTTACACTGTGTTCCTTACCTATAGAGGAATTCTCTTTTAGTGGGTTTGACCCTCAGGGTTCAGACAATCCTCCTCATCTCTCAAGGACCGTATATGCTGGTCACTCAAAAGCAGAGCTAAGAGCAGTGCAGATAAAAAAAATCACTTTCAACTTGTAACAAGAAAAGCAAGCAAAATCCTGAAGCCCTGTTGCTGAGATTTCTAGGCTTTGAAAATATTTCTTTCAATGACTTGGGTGGTAGAAGAAGATAATACTTTCCTATGAAGAAGATATTTATTTATTCTTCTTACCATGTTGGACCAATGATCCTATTGGTTTCCTAAGACTATTTTAATGTGAAATGGAAACAAATTTTGATTTACAAGTGGCAAGGCATAAAAAAATTCTGATTTTTTTGAGGCAAGCTAGTATTTTTTAATCTTGGCTGCACTTTGGCATCACCTGGGGAGCTCTAAATAGTATAGCTCTCTCAGCACTACTCCCCAGGAGTCTGATGTGGTCTGTCTGGGGTGCAGCCAAAGCATTAGAGTTGCTAAGGGTGCCCAGGTGATTCTAAGGTGGATCCAGGGCGCAGAGTCAGCAATTTAGACGCTGGCAGACTGACTCTTGGCAAGCGAATCTTCCAAATGTGTGAACTTGCACACATTGTCCCACGTCTCACAGTCTCAATCTTTCATTTGTAAGATGCAAGTGAGAATACCTACAATGTAGGGTTACTGTAAAAATTGTTCGTAATAGAGGCAAAGTACTTAGTTCTTGGAGGATTCTCAAAAGTATTAACGATAAAGACTATTCATGCGTATTCTTAACCCATTACAGTAAATTATTTGGACACAGCCAGTTTCTAAAGTTCTAGAAAGAGTAACAGAAATGGAAGCCTGTGCTGTGCATTTGTAGTTTTATTCTGCATGCCATAAGAACTGGTAGACTCCTTCATTAAACTAGCCATGAAGACAAAATAAACCATTAATATAAACATGAACTTTTGAACAACAAAAAGTACATACATGTACTTTAAATAAAATTTAATTATAATATGGCACGCTGCGCGTGTGTGTACCTTCATGCAGAGTGCCAAAAAAATGCATACATATTCAAAGAAAGGAAAAAAACTGTATTCAAATTGTAACAATATACACCAAGAATGTTTGTTATCTAGTATATTGCATCTCGCATGTATTGTAATTGCAGAGGTCAAGTACAGGCATATATATCTATGCTGCTGCATGTATATATGTATATATATATATATGCAGGAAGAAGGGATACTTTAGTTTGATCGTGTTCTTTGGCCCTCTCCAGACACCTAAGAGAAAATGCCATTTTTGACAACTATCCTAGTTGGGAAATGCTAATGCCATCATTGAGTCTCCAGCCTGTTATGGGTGTGGTAATTGATGTAGATCTTAAAGGACTTCTACTCACAGGACCAATTTTAACCCTGAGATTCATTCCTTTGTCTATCTTTCAAGACCTTATTTGTTTAACTCTGGACTACTCAATTTCAGACTTGAAGTTCGACATGCTCTCAAATTCTCTTTCTACCTTTCCCCTTCAGCCAATTCCTCCTTCTGTGTTTGTTACCAGGGAAACAAAACTATTGCTCCTAATCAGGGACCTGGATGTCATCTCTGTAATTTCCTCATATGCAATCAATCTCCAATTCCTATTTGATTACACTGAAGAATGATTATAGCAGCTCCACTGATCTCTCCATTTCCATGGACTATCAGTGAAAACTGGGATTCCTGGGTGTGGAATGCTCTTTTGCTAATTCCACCTCCATGGGCAAAGAGTAAAATGAAAGCTTCAGAGCTAGGTATGTACCTAGGGAGAACCCCCGACTAAATTCGCTAAATTCACCCACCATTCACTAAATAAGTTAATAAAGTTCTTCAAATATGTCTGGCATACAGAAAGCGCTCAATAAACAGGAGTGGGAGTGATCAACGTTTTCATAATTAAAATATAGAAGAGGATATGGGTATGGGATTTATTTATACAATGAAGAATACAAAAACATGTTTAAATATTAAATGAAAGGGTCGCAGAGAGACTCCTGATGAATAAGGATGAGCAAGAACTGATTGAGCCAAGTCCAGGAGATGTCTATGGAAATGAAGTCTAAACCACGTGAGGACTGGTCCCCTCTGGACTTGAAACAGGCAGGAAGGAAGAAAGGCGGAATGTAGATAAATTAGCACATTTCGTGATGGGAAGGTGAGATGATCTCAGTCAGGTGTTATGGCCAAAGATGTCACAGAGAGATCAGAGGTTTGAGTACCTGCAAACAGACTGGAAACTGTCTTTGCTGAGAATCAGAAAGCCAGATCACACAAAACTGCCGGGAAGTACTGAGGCTGTGCTGAGCTCAGTGACTATGAAGTTTTGTGAGCTCATTACCACCAGACAGACAAATGGCCTATCCCACAGACCCCCTTCCAACTCTGAAACCATGGGTTCCCGTCCTCTGCAAAGGGAGACATGCACCAGTTCTGCTGTTTTTCTTTCGGGGCTTTCTCTTGTGTTTGAAAGAACCATCCTGGTGCTTGGTTCTATTTCCTTCTCCCTTTGAACTTCTTTTGACACACTCCTTGTACCATAAGAAGAGATAAACCAGTTATATGAAAGCAACTTATTCTGTTGCCAAAAATAAATCAAAATTTCTGTCCACTGGTTTGGAAATGCTAAAATCACATTGCAGCAAATCCCTTATTCTGAAGGGATTTTGAAGATGTGTTTTGAACTACTTATTAACTTTTTAATAAACAATTACCTTTGAAAGTCTGGAACCCTACCAGGTTAGTTTCTCAGTCTCCCAGCATGTGGGAAAAATGACTATGGTCCGCATACTGCAGTCTATATTGGACTAAAATTACAGATGGCAAAACAAACTATTTCTAGTCCCATTACTTTTATGAGTAATAACTATAAATACCTAGTGGGAAGACATTCATTTATTGGAAAAAGATAGCTCGGTCCTAAAAAAAAACCCTAGGTGGTCTTTTCCCTTACCATGGCTTCTTTATAGAGTTTTGTCATTGAGGAATTCAGGGTCAAAATATCTATTGAGTATCTGATGGAAGAAAATTCTGGATTAGGCAAGTTATAAAAGTTTTACACAGGAACACAGAAAAGAAAAAAATGTGTAAGTATAAAAACATCTCCAAGCAAGTACAACTCATGCATGTGTTTAGAACGGATTATTGGAAAGAGTGAGGTCAAGAAGACCATGATAGGGTGGCGCCTGTGGCTCAGGGGATAGGGCGCCGGCCCCATATACCAAGGGTGGTGGGTTCGAGCTTGGCCCTGGCCAAACTGCAACAAAAAAAATTCAAAAAAAAAAAGAAGAGGACCATGCTATTTTCAATGTACACTGAATTTACATTGCTGTTGTTTTTGTTTTATCAATATAGAACATAGCTAAATTGTATGACTACAACTCATTTCTAAATCTAAAGCCTAAAATAAATTAACAAAAAATTGGTTGAAATGAGGCAGGACATTAAATGCCATTTTGCTTTACCTTCAGGACGTGGAAAAATTAGCAGCATAATACACAATAAACTCTAACTTTGTTTAGAAATGATGACAGCTGGATCACAATGTTTACAAGTTGAGCCACAGACTTATAATATTAAGGTCCTTTTAAAAAATATATATATTAAGGTCCTTTGTCTTCAATATGACAGGTCATGTATCATGCCATTTCCTCCTTTCATATTTAAAATTTTTATTTGAAACAAGAATGGAAAAAAGGTGTCAACAAGAATAGAGAAGAAAAATCCAAAAGATCATTAAGTCAAAAATAGATGTTGCCAAATATTTTAACTATAGTCTTTTATTGTTATATCATGACTTTAAATTATATAGTTTAAAATAACGTGGATGAGCTGAGAAACTCCCTCCATTTTTACCCACAAGCATAAAAGTAGTATAGAGAAAGAAAGAAAGATCAGGGCTTAAGGTTGAGGGGGCGAGGGTGGAGAGGGGCGGAGAAGGAGGGGAAATGTGTCCCCAGTCTTCTCCCGAGAGCTGTAATTTTATCTCTCTCATTTTGACTGGGTGAAAACTGTTCCTCTCACCCCACCTCCAACCTCGTTCTTCTTTTCTATACATTTTTGCCTTCTGAGAAGAGGCGTGGTGGCAAAGTTAGTACTGGAGCAGGAAAGAGAGAAGAAAGAGAATCCAGTTATACCCAGCACCCTGCCCTCCTTCTCTGACCACAGGCTCTGATGTCAGGATTGCAGGAGGAAGAGTCTTACCTCGTCATCTGTTTGATTTAAATGAACCAAATACTACGTAAGCAACCGAGTCATTTCAAATTGAGCTAACATTACATAAATAATATCGGCCTTGGTCTAAGTGCCTAATTGTCTATCTTATTCAATTCAGCTTGAACATACCGTGTATATTTCTGTGACAAATGAGATTATTGTTCACATTCAGTTCTCAATCACAGTCTCCCAAGGTATAAAATATTCCCTTGTTGTAAATGAAGCACTTTGAGAGGAAGACACATTCCCCTCGGTTTCTAGAATTCCATTTAATACACGACTACAGCAAATAATGATTGAATCTCAGAATAATGTGCCTTTGTCTTTGCAGTTTTGGCCTGGGCCAGGTTTGAACCTGGCACCCCCGATATATGGGGCCGGCGCCCTATTCTTTGAGCCACAGATGTCACCCTAATGTGCCTTTTTTTCTGCCATGAATTCAAAATTACTTTCTCTTATACATCACATTATTAAAAATTCCTATTTTTATTCTTATTTCATAGATTTTATCCTCTGGGAGGAAGAGGATACAAACTGTATCTTCTTTTATGTCCACTAGAGTATCTGGCACATAGGGTTATCCAGAAAACACTTCTTATATAAAAAAAAAAACTTTATTATCAATAATTTCAAAGAGGATTTTTGTCTAAATATATTACTTGCTGGTGATTAAGTGAGAGGAGTTCTCCAATCATCATTGTAGTTGGACCATTAGTTTAACTCAATATTTTTTCCCTCTCTTTGTTCATATATATATATTGTGCTGGCACAGAGGGTCCCAGAATAAAAACCAAATTTCCTATCCTTTCTTTTTTAATTGGTCATGTGATTGGATTCTTGCTAATGGAAGATAAGCAAGAATAATAAGCAGACGTTTGTAGAGTACTTGTCTTTTTAAATTTTTTTCCTTGTTGTCAGCAGGAATGTTCACATGATGGCTGGAGCTGGAGCACCCATATTGGACATTGAGGTGGAAATTCCAAGTTTAGTGTGGTAGGAAAAAATAAAAGAAATGAGTCCGTAATGATCACAGAGTTACCTACATTTATAAATATAAACATAAAATGAAATAAATGTTTATCTTTTCTATATCTCTATTGTTTTGGTTTTCCTATAACTTAGATTCAAAAGTTAAACCCGAATGTCACATTTGGTATCAATACATAGGAGAAAGCCACATGGCATCATGCTATTAATTGACAAAATTATTATATATTGTGTTTGAGTAAATGCTATCTGTGACTAAACTGGAATAAATTATATTCATCTGCCAACCTCTGATGTTAACCCAAATATTTCCACTTTATTTAATACACTGCAAACCATAACTTCCTTAATTCCACCAAATCTCTCTGCATTTAGCAACAAATGATATTTGTAAAGTGTGGTAGGTTTTACAAAGTATGTTAATACTCACTACCTCACTTTATACTTTATCATTTTATCCTCAGCAGGAAAGGGAGGTATGATTACTATCATTCTGAGCATATGGATGAACAAAATATGCCCAGTTGAGACTGAGTAACCCTCCAAAAATCACACTTTAAGGGCAGAGACAGAATTCAAATTCAAGCCTTTTGATTTACCTTGGGTTTCATTTGCTTAACTTTACACCAAATGGTCTTACTGGATCTTTTAGAACTGAAAACAGCCTATACCATCTAATATTACTCGTCTAGAGCTGGTCTCAGACAGTTAGACCTTGCTTAACAAAATTCCCACCTTGTCAGGGCTATGCCTGTGGCTCAGGGAGTAGGGCGCCGGCCCCATATACTGGGAGTGATGGGTTCAAGCCAAGCCCCGGCCAAAACTGCAAAAAAAAAAAATCTCACCTTCTCTCTTCTTGCCTTTCTAGAAATTCATGTCAAGATTCCTGCTATTCATATTATCTGGATACAATATCGCTACTAGAATGTACTCAAGTTTTAAATTTAATACATAACTTGAATTGAACCAACTCATCCAATTATATGAGAAAGGGGACTCTGGAGCAAAGACAGGCACACCTCTGACCCTTTCCCTGGTTCTTCCACTGGGCTGCTCAGTCAGCCGGAGCTGCTACAATAAACTAAAACAAACAGACACGTGGTCCTTAAGCTGTCTTTAATAAAGATCTTGAGCTCAGGACTTGGGAGGGCTCAAGAGGAAAACATTCTATCCTTTGTAATAACATTTTTAAAGAACAGGAGAAATACTTTAAAGAAGAGGAGATAATTTGAAAGCAATACAGAGAAATGGGTAAATCAAGACAAAACTTGGTCAAGCAAAGAATTTCCAAAAGTGTCAGGGAGAGGTGACAAAAAGAGGTGTAGCAGATACGCTTATAAAGTAACTTTCACGTTACTGTCATTTCAAATAGCATGTTGCAGCAACTCGAAATGTATAGTACTCAAATTCCTCAAAAGCCAGAGATTGTGACACTTCACTTTTTAGTTGATTTACATTTAACGTGGATCGTGTAAGCATGGAAACATCCCCTAGCTTTGTTTAAACCACCTAGCACATAGTGTGGTTCTGAAATTCACACAAATTTAACTACGATCCATTTTAATTAGCTGCAAATGTGATTGTCTTTAAAGTCATTACTCCACAGATGATAATGGCATCAGGATAGATTTTTAGAATGAAATACAACAGTCAATGAAAAGGGTCAGTTACTGAGAATTCGGTGCATCTCTGTTTAATATTCCAGTTTGGGCCAAGAGCATAAGCACAACCGGGGGAGCAAAAAAGTTGTTGGAAGGCAACAATATGTATTTTTACAAATGTAGCTACTATGATATCTTGAACACAAAACAGAGAAGGGAGAGGGATGGGTGGCGGACAAGCAAACCAGGAATTGCAATATCCAGGGACTATTGTAGGAAGCTGTGATCTCAAGGTAAGTAGGAATAAATATGATGAAATACTCTGGGAAATCTTGCTTGATCCCCCGAATCTATGATTCATCCTGCCATGTTCCATTGGGCCTAGTCCTCCTATTAACATATTTCACACTATATTATCACAGCTTGTTTAATTGCCTCTCCACACCCCTCGCTCCCCACCCCATACAAATTAGGAAGTAAGTACCGAAGATGGTGTTTCCACTTGCTATTATTTTCGTTGGTATTGAACCTTGTGATCTCAGAATTGGGTCCTGAGTCTGACCTTTGTTCAGAAATAAAAACAGTTAGCTGCTGAGTAGATGACTGAGTAAACTGCTGGCTGAATGAGCATTTTCTGACTTTGCATTGCAATATTTATAGCTATTGATGTACCTAGCTTATCTCCCTTAGTGTAAACTTCCTAAAGAAGCTCTATTTTCAGTTCATTTCTTTATATGTTACTTTGCATGGCACATAGGTTCTCAACGTAATAAATCTACCAATGGGAAGCTATACTTACTTTTTTTCAATAATGAGAAAGGCAACATGTCATTCTAAATATGACAGAGACTGAGGACTTTTGACTAAAAGTAAAACATAAGATAAATGTCAGGGGTCTTGATTTTTAAAACAAATTACATGTTGTGTGGCAATACATCAAGACATCACTGGGCTTGTGTGGATAACATGATGGTCGTGCATAGTTCATTGACATGCTGTTAATTTCTATAACATAAAAGAAAATCTATAGCAATGCACTAACTCCTATCCTACTTCAGTGATAACATATACACTATTTCCTCCATGTTCATGGGGGATTGATTCCAGGACCTCTGTATTGACCAATGGCCGTGGAAGCTCATGACTCTTATATAAAATGGCACAGTATTTGCATATAATGTATGCATATCCTCCTATATACTTCAAATCATTTTTGGATCACTTATAATACTTCATAGAATACCTGCACATCATTTTATTCACAAGGATTCAATCTAGCATTCTATGCATGGTAAATTCAAGATTTGCTTTCTGGGACTTTACAGAATGTTTTTCCTCCCTAATGTTTTTAACCAGGTGATGGTTGGATGGATGGACGCAGAACCCAGAGATAGGAAAGGCTGTGATTGTATTTAGAATTAATGACAGTAGAATATTCTAAGTTCTGCAGAGTAAGAGAAATGTCTGTGATCAAAGAAAAAGCCCAGTGCTGACTGTACATGAGCTGGCGCTCAGGTGGCCTATTCAGCTAGAGTTCCACAGATGTGACCAAGGCTATAGGTCTGGTCCTCAGACTGACTATTTGGTTTCACTCTGCTCTTTCTCCCTCACCACTCACTATAAACTCTGGCGCTCTAATCTTCATTGGCTGCAGAATAACCGTAAAGGGACTTGTGTGTAGAAATGTATACACCTAATGTCAGTTTTAGAAAAAAACATTTACAGTAAATCAGGAGCATCACCTTCACAGCAGAAGGGCAGCAACTTAATATAAATAAAATATGATCTTATAATTCTAACAAAGAAGAAACTTACAACCTCTCAGCCAGCAATCATTACTAAGCACGAAAATAAATTTCATGAGCATAACAACAGTCACTGTGTAATAAGGGCTTGGCGATGCTGTCTCCTTTAGAACATATTGTGATTAATAAGCAGAATGATTAAATGATGTTTCTCTGTCTTAAGAATATTTGCCCATGTATATTTAGGATCGGTTTACTTTAGGAAAACAGTTGCATTTTCGACAATTAAACTCCTGTGTTGTGGTTTTCAGTGGCAGCTGTGTGGCCAGGCACTGAGCTGCGTTTATTTGCATCATTTCTAGCTTGTACGACAGTCCTTTCAGGAAGCACTATCATTTGTTATTATCACCATATGCAGATGAGGAACGTGAGGCTCAGAAAGAGTTAGTGATACGGTCACAGTCACATAAAATTCCCATGCTGGGATTCATGCTTAGACCCACTGAAATTTTTAGCCTTAGAACTTCTTATGTGATTGTAGATTTTATCTTAAATATTTGAACATTATAGATTCATGCCTGTTCAACAACAGAGCTGGAGACTAGAACATAATTTTAGCCAGAACCCTTCATTTGCAAACCATTTCAGAATACGGAACACCAGTGTATGCCTTCCAAGCAAAGAATACTGAACCAAATAACAGCCCTTATACTAGAGGCAGATAGATACACAGAGGAAAATAACGATTATACCTCTGAAGATACAGCAAATTCCAGCAGGCACATTAGGTTATGCAGGAATATATTTTATTATCAATTTCTGTACAGTTAACTTCTGCATTCAATACAGCAAAAACGAAGCAGTAGAAAAAACAATTGGACATCCTGTTTTGAAGTACAAAGACTGACAAAATATAACTATCCAAGAAGCAAAAGGGTAACTTTCACTTATGTTTATGTAGCTAAGAATTTAAATCAATAGAAGCAAAACATAAAGAAAAATCAAAAGTTGCAGCATCTATAATATCGGGTTATACTTTTACTAACATCCAGTAGCTCTGTTATATTTTACTTTTACTCCCAGTAAGGAGAGTCTAACAAATACTATACAGGAAAGGAGAGAACTTTTAAATTTAATTCGTTTTTTTTTTCCTATAAGACTTTAAAATCCTAGAATTGGGGGCTTTCACTCATTGAATGTAGTCCAATCAAGTGGATTTCTGTCTTGATTCAAAGGCTGTAGAAAATGAATGAGTTTTCCATGATGATTTAATTATCCACACAATATAATTTTTTTAGGGGAAAACCTAAAAGATCAACAACTCAAGGATTAAAAATTCAACTTGATTGACAATTCAGTCACACACCAAGAATATTAAAAATTGATTTAACTTGGAAATTTGAAAATAATTATATAAGTTTTTTTTTTTATAAAAATGTATTTTGGTTGAAATTTTTGCTTAAGAGCAAGATTATTAAAAGAAAAAAAAAAAAGGAAAGAAAAGTTGAAAGCAGTTAAAATTGTAAGGTGGGCCCAACATGGAGCTCGAGTCCTGAGTGCAATTACTCGGTAGAGAAACTTGGAGTCCTAGAAAGCACTCTGAATTCAGGGAAAGTATCTTTCAGAGAAGAACCACCATTCATAGGAGGCGATTACTATGAAGCTAACGATGGGCTCCTATTTAATGACTGAACCAAGACCAGACTCTTAAAAATAAAAGCCCCTTTTCCCACGCATCCCATTTAAAAGATGGGGCCTTTTAGAGATAGGGGGGTTTTACATGCTATTTTAAAATACTGTCCATTATTGTTTAGGGAAGAAGGCACAAAGTAAAAATGAGCAAAAGAGAAAAAAAGATGAGATGGATTAAGGGATTGGAGCTGAACAGGTGCCAAAACTTCGTGAGAAAGAAAACTATAGAATGTGTGTGAGTACAAGACGCATCAAGAGGGAAGGTGAAGGTGAGCAAGAGAGCCTGGGTTTTCCCTTTGGCTTGAGAAAACTTGAAGTGCAAGTGGATCATCACAAAGGTCTTCCCATAGAGGGGGCTGAGGACGAGGAATGGGGGGCTTGATCAGCCTTTCTCAGGGGTGGCAGAGGCAGAAGAGGTGAGGGGCAAAGGGAACACCAAGGAGGCAGGCACATTCTGCAGAACTTTATTGAGAGACCCTGACATATCTGTCTGACATTTTTGTTTCTTCGTTTCCCTAAAAATGTTTCTATATGGTATTAATTCTTCTCCCAACATTTGGTTTAGTCTCAGCACCCGTATCATTTAAGGGTCCCTGTCACAAAAGACGTCAAAAGCACTCTTAAATAACTGGATCCCTCTGCCAAGTTCTACTATGCTGTTAACTACTGCATTCAATACGGCAAAATTGTGAAAATAATAATATCAATTACCGTCTAACGTCAATCTGTTTTCCGGCGCTGTTTCTTCTACTACAGCATTTTCCTTACCATCTGGCACCGATTCAGAAGCACAGTTTCCATCAAGTTAATTCCTCTGGTGTGGTGTCTATGAGCTCTTGCATTTTTTCCAAGATCTATATTTCGAAACCCTTTACCCACCACCCTAACCTCGATCTAGTTCATGATTTCCTTGGTTGGCTCTGGTATAAGTCCTGTGAAGTCATGTACAACAGGTGGACACAGAATTCTCTCCAGCCAGAATTTATCATTTCCAGTGTGAGAGCTTTCACGACTTTTTCTGCAACAATGACATCTTCCATGGTGTAAACCTTCCAGACTTCCATGAAACTGTCTCTATGGTCACTCTGTTCAATAAATAGTGTTGACAATTCTGTCCATAGAGTACTGTGTGTAATGAGCCTTGAAAGGCCTTATGACCCCTGATCTAGAGGCTGAATCAGAGCCACGTTTGAGGGTGAGCAGACTACTTCAACATCTTTAGCGTTGAACTCATGGGGCTCTGGGTGGTCAGGGGCATTGTTCAAAATCGAAAGAACTGTGAAAGGCAGCTCTTTACTGGCAAGGTACTTTCTAACTTCAGGGACAAAGAATCAATGGGACCATAACTGAAAAGGAGTTCTCATTGTCCAAGCATTCTAGCTATATGACCAAAAGACTGGCACTGGTGTTTATCTTTTCCTGTCAAGGCTCAAAGATGAGCAGGTTTATATGTAAGGGCAGTCCCAATCATAAACCGGACTGCCTCTACACCCACCAGTAGAGTGAGCCTACTCGTTCCTGCCCTAAATCCTGGGGCTCGCTTCTCTTCCTTACTAATAATGTCCTTGGTGGCATTTTACCCCAGAATGACACTTCTGACTATATTAAAATACTTATCAAGCAAATATATTTTCTCCTCATTGAATTTCTTAATGGCACCTGACATATTATGTGCTCTCTCTTGGTCCCTCCAGCTTGGTGGTCACTTTCCTTTTGCTTTAGTTGCGGTATGATAGTTTCCTGTTTTCAAAGTCACATTAGAATTGACAGGTATGCACATTTCTCATAGCAATCCTGCACCCACCTGAAAGCTGTATTTTCATCGTGAGATAAAAAGATAATTGGCAAAAAACGGAAAGGTTTTATGATCATGAACATAGCTGCAGCCACAAGGTCATGAATTCTTTTTCTTTTTTACAATGTGTTTTTTTTTTTTTTTTTTTTTTTTTTTTATAAGCATATTTTCATTTTATTTCCCTTGGCAGATTGCTGTGGCGTTAAAGCTAAAAGAAACCAACAACTCCTGGGTTTAGGCGATTCTTAGCTTCCCAAATAGCTGGAACTACAGGCCCCTGCCACAATGCCTGGCTATTTTTTTTGTTGTTGCAGTTTGGCCGGGGCTGGGTTTGAACCCGACACCCTCGGTATACGAGGCCAGTGCCCTACCAGCTGAGCCACAGGCGCCGCCCCTTTACAATGTTTTTTATGCTAGATCCATTTGTCCTGAGATGGTGGGCACCCATGGCTACAGACCTTGATCTATGGTACATATCAAATGATGCAACTTTTTCTTGTCATCATTTCTCTTCTTGGGAGCACTTCCAGCATCCATAGTGGCACTTTATATGGGTCTCATCGTGTTATTCAAGGTTAACAATATTGGACTAAATGCCATGACAAATACATGAGAACTATGAGAAATCCTTATTTACTGCAGTGCCCAATTTACTGGAGAAATAAATTGCCTTTTGCTTAATTAGCATTAAGTGGTGTTCTAAGCAGTCACTTGCAACACTCGTGCTTACTGCAATAACAACAAAAGTGGCTACAAAATTATGCACCACAGCATGTCCTATAGTTAATTTTATTCAGTTCTATTTAATACTGCATCTTTATGTGTGTTTACATTTCTCTTAACTATGAATAATGCCATGTATGATCTCTAAGTGTTTGTGTAAGTTTTGACATATTTTCAACTTTTTATAGTAGACTCATGTACATTTTATGGCAGCAAGTCATAGGATAGTATCTACATATATTTTATGTATTCATGACATACCTCACTATGTAGTTTATGAGTTTTTTCACATTATTGAAAATATACAATTTTTTTTCTAATTTGTTTATTGAAAACAATAGTGTATAAGTGGATTTATATAGTGAAAACTATAAAACATCGAAGAAAGAAAATGAAGAGGATACAAAAATGAAAAAGACATTCCATGTTCATGGATTGGGACGGGGAGTGCACAGAAGGGAGATAAAAAGAAGCAGGAAAATGGATTAAAAAGTACAATTAGATAAAAGGAATAAGAACCACTGTTTGGTGGCACAATGGAGTGACTACAACTAAGGATAGATAATTTATTTTGCATTTCAAAATAACTAAAAGAGTGGAATTAGAATGTTCCTAACACAAGGAAATGACAAATGCCTGACATGATGGATATCCCAATTACCCTGATTTGATCATCACACATTGTACCCTTGCATCAAAACTTCACATGAACCCCATATATATGTACGACTGGTATGTATCCATAATAAGGGGAAATCTTTTTAAAAATCAAAAAGAAAGACAATGCTTCTGTCTCCCAGACTCTGCAGGAAGGCTGGAGTTTAACAATTGGCACAGGAATGGCCCCCAAATCACCGCTGGTGTTCCATTAGCGCATCTCAGCATTGACAACTTTTTTCAGCAGAGTTCACTTCAATCCTTCTCTCTTATTGCAGTATTTCTTCTTTCCTACTGAAATGACAAGTCTTTTTTGCCATTTTTTAACAACTTTTCAGTGTAATTTTTTTTTTCAATAAGAGGAAGGTCTCATTTGACTCTAATAATTCCCAAATGGTGTGAGAACAAAACTCAAAGAATCCAAGTACCAAAAGTAGACACACTAAGTAAGTGACGGAGTCTGATTTCAAACTATTAGCTTTTTCTTTTATAAGGCCAAGTTCTTTCCACTCTCACTATGTAAAGGAAACAAAAATTAATGACAAAAATGATACAAGTAAAAAAATGTAATTTGAGAAAAATCTCTTTTGAATGTATTTTTCTTATTTAAAAAAAATGCCATCATAAACAAAACTGAATTTTCCATTTTTGGTTCCCTTTTTTTAGTGTTCATTTGCTTGGCTATTTCTCCTGTTTTAAAGAACACCTAATTACTACACTGATGCCCTTCCTTCTGAGTTTACCTTTTAGGATCTGTGAAACATCTTCTGGAAACATTCTGCTGTCTCTTCATTTAATGAGGTATGGTGAAAACCAACACACTTCCACCCCACCCAGCCTTCCGCCTTTAGTAACCTTATTGCTGGGGAAGAAAAGTTCTGACCTATTAACTTTTGCCTCCCTCATTCTCAGTAATAGAAGATGAATGTACTTGGAGTAGTGGAACAGCACAAAGCCTTCTCAAGGCAGACGTTTCCTTAAGCTTTCCTGAGTGGTTTGTCCTATGAAATTAGTGGAAAGCAGGAAGTCCCTTACGAATGGAATCTCCTTAGCATTTATTAGGTTAATGCGTGCTGGTTCCATGGGCTTCACACATGAATAAACACCCTGCTTGGCCTCCACCATGATGACAAAATTCACGGCACCAAGAGTTGCTGACCACCCTCTGCAGTTTCTCCTGGTGATGCATTTGGTGCAGCTGTGTAGCAATCAGGCTGCGTTTACTCCTGAGTGAAATCGGAGAGAGAGGGCGGTCCAGCCCAATGATGCTCCGATATGGCCAGACTACAACACAGGCCTGTAATATAATCCAACTCTGTTGACAAGCACTTTAACAAGTTTTTAAAAAGCAGCAGCAAATTTTCACACAGAAAAACAACATCTATAAATGGCCAAGTCTTAATCCTAGTATGGGATTTTGGGGGCCAAGAGCTCCCTTGAAAATGATGACAAGTTCAGAGGTTGGGGTTTGAACTTCTCAGCTGAGAACTCCATAAAGTATCATATCTTGGTCTCTATTTTCCTCATAGGAATGATATGAGGATAACATGACATAATTCAAGTGAATATATTTTGAAAGAAAAGCTTGGTAAGTAAGGAGAATTATTTTTACTTCTAAGAGAGTGGCCATCTGTTTCCAAAGAACTCAAGTGAGAACACGACAATTCACTTTACATGGAGTAATTTTCAGATGATGCGTTTTCATTGCCTCCTGTGCTGGAACATTACTGGACCTGAAAGACACTCTGCCTCATAATTTTCTGACACGTATAGGGCTCTAATTATTTCTAAGGAAGACATCAATTTGTATTAACACGGGAAAAATGCTGCTATGCTCCAAAATGTGCATTTGGGAGATGAGGAGAGTGGAACAAGAAAGCAAAGATAAAATAAGCGAATAATAAATGATGGGACGGAAATGATGATGAGACTCCGGGCTAGGAAATAACCATTCATACTACTTATTCACCATGATTAACCTTCATGGGTCTATTTAATCTCTCGAAATTTGCAGTGCAATTCCATCCATTGTACTTATTACAGCTATTAACAATAACAACCCTATCTCACTTTGGATATTCATGAACTTAGTTAATATGGATATTATGACAAAAGGTTACATGTTTGATGAGAGTCACTGACAAAGCACAATTTATTGTTTAGCTTAAATGCCAACGGAAGCGGTAAGAGTAACATAACCACACAGGCCAGCTGGGACGGATTAGAAACTAGTCTACATATGCAAACACGATGCCTCCAGCCCATTGAGTGGGACATATATTTTCATATTCTCCCTCAAGATGTCAACAAGATTTCCCGATTCTAGTCATATTCAAGTCTGGCCCCCACATCTGAGTGAGGCGGCTGGCTCTGTCAACATTTAGAACAAAACAAACAAGGAGAGATGACGAACGTAAACAGTAGACTCTTCGTGGCAGTGTGGGTGACTGTATGCTTTGCTGGTTATTGATTTCCCTTTTCTGATTTTGTTAAGAATGATGCAACAGCATCATTAATAAAATGAAAGGTAGAATGAATCTTACACATCTGCAGTAGTTTAGGTGTCAATGCTGGGAGGACGAGCTTCCTGCCTTGGTGTTTGCATGAGATAACCCCTGCTCCCAGGGCAGAGGGACACCCCTCACTCACCCCTCCCTCTAGCATGACGTTTTCTTCAGCCTTTGGCACAGCTATTTACTCTCCCCATCAATGCCATAGGTCCTCTGGCCCTATGGTAAAAAACCTCAGGTTTTCTGGTTGCCCTTCCTGCATTTTCCAGGGGAAAGTAAGTTCAAGAAGGAGATGGTGGGGTGAGCAGGAGGCCCATTTCCCTAAAAATAAAGGCCAATTTCCTCAATCCACTTCCCTCAGCCACAGTCCTGACCTAAGCTGGATCTTTTGTTTAAGCGGAAGGCAATACAATCACTACTCTAGAAAGTCTGACTAAAAATAATACAAGAAAAGACAGTAACTATTGATTGAATGGAACTCCATTGTTTTGTTTCTCATTACTCTGTTATTTATAGCTTAGATCTGGATTTCGAAGATCCCTGCATCTACTGACATGGTTAATTGAAAATTGGCTGCAGTTTTTAGCAACATCAGGCAGTAAAGTAGATTACTTTCCTTTTCCCTCTGTCGCTGAATCTTGGGTCAGCCAGAGCAGGCTTGCTGCAGTGAGACAGAGTTCTAAGCAAAGGCACAGAAACGGAAGAGATAGAACATCACCAAATTGACCCTCGATTTCTCTCAGTAAGGATTTTATCAGTGATAATTGGACAAGGTGATATAGAATACAGAAGTACAGAACATACGCTTTATCATTGGAACCAGGATGTCTTTAAACACATAATCTTATTTCTTAGTAAACAGGGACAAAGATCAGAAGTCAGATGTATGTCAAATTTTTGTGCCTTCCAGGAAAAAAAGAAAAAAAGAAAAAAATTAGGAAATGAATTGTTACATAACCCAGGCAGTATCTCTCGTCAAGCGTTATCAAGAAATCAGACGTGAACATTTCCAGCCTCCCCGCACGGGTTTCATCTTCATTATGTAAGTACCATATGTGTAAGTCTTATTTTAAGAGCTAACAGTGCACTGCCCTAGTAGAATGACACGTGAACAAGATTCAACGTGGGAAGTGTCGGAGCGCATTGTAGCGAGCTCGAAGGCTGCAGCTTGCCATCAAAGCCTCTATATTAGGCAAGAGACAGTGTTTAGTTGTATCACTTTCACTTTTCTGCCCCTCTGCCTGGCATGTTGAAATATTTCACTTCTATTTTTCTCCATCTGTCCTATTTACCTTGCAACTTCACATGCAAATTTAGGTACAGCTAAATATGTGATGCCTTTTGAAACATGACTTATGAAATGTGCATGTGTTAGGAAAAGATGTAGATTGTCAGAAAACATCTTATACTTCTGAGTCTATCTTTGCAGTCGAGCTCATCTCTTCAGTTCAGATAAATCCAACATACAATGCATGGAAAATATCACTGTAATCTAACAATTAAAAGAAAAAAATTTAAGGACACTATATCAACCAGGGTGTAATCAGGAAAACAGAAACCTCTTTAGGTGCTTCCACAAGAGGAAATTTAGTATAGGTGATTGGTTAAACAGGTGAGGAAAATACTGAGGAGACAAACAGGGGACAGAGAGGCATCCAGGAGATTAGAAAGAGGTCACCCCCATTTTGGGGGAATCCTTAAAATGGGTGGGAGTCTGACATCTGGGCAGGGTGGAACCGTGATCTGGGCTCCACGTTCTAGAAGACTCCATCCTGTTCTTTCCCAGCCATGTTCTTTCCTACAGAAGAAATTCCTGGGCCAAGAAAACATAAACCCCCAGGTCCCACAACCCCACCCCCTTCTAGACCATTCCAAGCAGATAGGTCCTTGGGTTTCCTACTGAAGTGGATGAATGGGTCTGAATGGGTCTTTTCCCTGAGTCTATCCTCCCTGAATACCACAGAGACACAGGGTGGCCCAAAGGAGGTGGTGGCTGTTTATAGGTGGGGAAGAAAGTGGATAGAGCTTGGGTGTAGAGTCCGGCAGAGTCCACATGAACACTCTCAAGGCTCTTTCCAGCATGGAATAGAGCCAAGAGAAGGAGAATAGGTTACGGGCAAAGGATAAGGCGAAAAAATGTGAAAATTCTAAATCTGAACCTGGACTTCCAGCCCCAGCCTCCTTTGAACGATGTAAAAGATCAACACCAGCCGGGTTGGGAACACCTGTAGGAAAAGCATTCTTGGCTTAAAATAGTCAGCATAATGAGGAGCATCTTAGTGTACCATTCGGGAGACTCTTCCCATTCCCAGACGGCGGGGATGAGGGAGGACGGACCGACAGGTGGTCAAGTAACAGAGCCCTGGAGATGGGAAGTGAGAGTCTCCACCCCCGCCCCCATGAGTCAGGGAAAGGGGGTGTTTATCCTATGGATTTCCAAGCAAGTGGTTTTTTAAAAAATGTCATTAGAAAGACATGTTTGTCAACATAGAAAAAAATAGAAAACACTGTAACGTTTGCATTTGATTTATAACTTGTGAACATTAGACCACAGAGCAATGGGCATCCTTTTGTACCCTGCCTTGGGGCCTGCAAAGGGAGATACAATCTGGCCAAAGTGCAATAGCTGGGGCTGTTCAGTGGGAGCTAGACCCACAGTGGGGAGCTCTGGTCGGTGCAGGGAGGGGTAGTCCAACAGGAACCAGAACAACAGAGGAGATGCCCCTGCTGTAAGCATAAAGAGGCTGGGAGACATGCCCTCGCTTCTGCTGAGCCCTTCCCTCCCGCCTCCCCGCTGTGCACGCCATTAATGGATCCTGCCCAGCAGCCAAAAGGCAGCGTAGTCTGACAAATGTCATTTCCTATGATGTGTAGCGGAGAATAACAGAGAAGGAGGTGGGGAATGGAAGTAAGAACAGACAGATACAAAATACTACATAAAACCAAATGTATGAACTAATGCATTCTGTTGAGGGCTACTTGATCTGATTCAGAAACTCTCTGAGAATGGAGAACATATATTATACTTTTCTTGGTCTTATCTATCAATTATTTTCTAAACAAAAGAAGGAGAATTGGAATGATCCAGAAGATAATTTGCAAACTTTCACTCTACCTCTTAATAGTAATTATTCATCCCATTATCTCTAGTACATGATTGTGTAGGGAGGAAAATATATCTTTTTCTCTACTCATTTTAGGTTCGTGGATGAGGCATCTACAACCAAAACAGATTAACAAAAGAAAATCATACCATTCATTTAATCTAGGTTTTAGGAGACCTGGGAGCCTTCACAAGAAGATTAAGACCCAAAGAAACAGTTAAACCTATCTATTTTTGTGCTAGGTTCGATGAAGAGTGCACAGTCGTGAAGAAATTGATGGGGCAAAGCAAGCATATGATCTAATAGTAATAAACTGGGGAAACTTGGCAAGGACTGTTTATTCAGATTTTTCTTTGCAACACTTCACCTTCTGAGTTAAGGCTGTTCCTTTCCTCTGGGTATAGGAAGGTCACCTCTCATGGAGGGTCTTGCGACTTGCTTCAGGGAGGGTCAGAAAATCCTTTCTAGATTTTATGACCTGCTTGAGGGAAGAAGGATGTGGAGAAGGTCAGGAAGACCTTCCTGCACATGTCCTTACTCAAATTTCTTCAGGTTAAAATATGTAATATGCCAAAGCACCATATTTTCAGGGGAGTGTATCCTGAACCATTTGCCATGAAGTTTGGGGTTGCAACAGGAAGAAGCCACAATATGTGTATGTGAACTTGGGCAGTGTTTCCATATAAGGTTTCATATTAAAGGACATAGAAAATACACCCTGTATTGTTATGAGCAACTCAATTCTAAACATTAAAAATAAATACAGTTACCTAAGGCTAATAGTGTTAAGGAAGTGAGAATTCATAATAACACAGAAAAATTTAAATAAGCAGCAGGGTATTCGGGGAAAACCATGGAATTATACATTTGAAGCCTGGTTCTTCTGGTTATTAATGATTATTATCTATTTTTTGGTTAAATTCTGAAATTCCTTTAGCCTGAGTCCTCTTATCTTTCCAATACAGGTAATAATATCAACCTATTGCAAGTTATAATTCATATTAATATTCCAGTACCTCTGCCATATAGTAGATGCTCAAGTAATACTTAATAATAATTATGATGAAAACAGTCACAGTAATAATAATAAAGTGGGAACTATTGAAATCCAAGATTTACATGGAGGAAGGTTCGTACCCCAGGGCTAAAGTAGCCCCCACTCCTAGTTTCCAGCAAAGCAAATGAGGAAAATCTCACAAAGATTAATAAAAAAAAAAATTAAGAAAATAACAAACCTTCTTTTAGAAACCCATTTCCAGTGTTAAGCATTTTATTCTTCCCTGCTAATCTTCATGCTTGAGCCAAAATTTTTCTGTCTGTACAATTAGAGATGACTAAGTGTGAAATCTGAACACAAATATACCAGCAACTATCATTCTAATATATGTAATAAACTGGCCTAGAATTATCATGAGGAGAAAATACTAAATGTTCAGAAAAATTTCTTTTGAATAAAGGTCAGCCTTATTGTGCTCTTAAACATTAACAGTTATCTTTGAACAATGACTTTCTTAAGTAGTTTCATTTTGTCTGTGATATTGTTATATAAGGTAGACTTACCTGGCAAGAATATTCATTAGCTAGGCTTTATTTAAACTTTTATTATTGACATTTGGTTAACTTATTTGTTTGGCATCAACACTCTGCTTTTGTTATAGTACTTAGTGCTTGCCAGAGAATAAGGATGGGATGGAATCGCATGAGTGTGTTTGAATATCACACATTCTGAATTTAAGGAGGCTTAGTCATATACTGACAAATATAATTAAAGTCTAGAATCTGATTTGGGCTGACAAGCAGTTATCCTTCATTTGAAATTACAAGTGGCCTATGCTTGTCTCTCTCTCTCTCCTTCTCTCTTCCCTCTCCGGCTTCCATCTCTCAAGAGTTAATGTTTTGACAACTCCAAGATCAGCCCTTGTTACCAATTATTTTAGAACCACCACTGCAGCAACTTCTATTTGGTGGGATTGCTGCTTTCTCGTTTCTGTCACTCCCTTCAGTAATTAACCTTGCTATTCTTAGCTACAAAGCACAGATCCATGCCAGCCTTCTTCGGGATTCTATTTTATAATATTTCAATGGCCGGTTACTGTCTGATGTTCTCTGGGGACAGAGTCTATAATCGCTCGGTTATATTAACGATGAGGATGACTCAATCCCTCCCCACCATTCTCCTTTCATTCTAATAACATTAAGCACAATTAATCCTCTGAATTTAGTAGCCTGGATTCAAACAGTTTACTTTGCAGCCCGAACAGCCAGAATTTGGACCCCCAAGGTATGTGCATTAGGAACCAGTAAAAATGCAAGTTTCCATTGCAAAACTCCAAGCTCTGTGTGTTTTGAACAGGCTTCTTTCCTCACAATTGAGAGTCTGCCTGCGCTCCCGAGAAGAGTGATGCTCTCTAACAGCTGCGCCACACGCTGGCACTGACTCACGTCGCCCCAGCAAGCCAAGCCCAGGATACACCCGCAAAAGAGACCGGGCAAGACGCGTGGTACTCAGCGACCGGCGAGAGGGAAGAACCACAGCTGAAAGCCAGAGAGACTGTTCTCCTGCCTTCAGCTATTTAGGCAACCAGTTTGCACCACAGGTGAAATGGCAATGCCAAGAATATTTGTGGGTACTTGGGTCACTATGGAAGTTTTGAGACAGTGGTATGGTCTGTTATTTCACTTGGAATAAATACAGTTGGCAGTGGCCTTCCTGATTCACCCAGGCAAGTTTCAACGTGCTGGGCTTATTGGAGGGAGGGCTTCATTTGTTTCCACCCATGTTTTGCATCTCTTGGCTTTTGTGTATCTCAAAACTTTCATCATGACTCACGTACAGAAAAGCACGCTTTCATCTGCTGAAGATCAAATGCCTTAGTCTCGCTTTGTCCTCCCTGTGCAAAATCTTTCCTTGGTGCCCATGAACCTGCAGGTGTAGATGAGGCGTAAGATGGGGTGGTATAATTAGTGGGCTGGAGATAGAAATCGGTGTGGCTGCAACGAAAAATCTGGGGCAAAACTGGAAACCCTGAAATAAAACCTGTTCTTGTTGTACTGTGAAGAGGTGGAGGCAGCAATGGCCTCTCCTTCTCTCCTTTCATTTCCTGTGGTTTTTCTTTTCTTTTCTTTTCTTTTTTTTTTTTTTTTTTTGGTTAGAGGTTCATTAAAAGTGTTAAAGAAGAATTTTTGGATGTTTTGACAAGCTGGTCCTTCTCTTTTGGGGGAAGAAAGTGGTGTGAGGGCCTCCCATATGTGAGGTATTATTTAGGTGACTGTCTCAGAGACGTGATGTGTGAGGCAACTCAAAAGTCTATCTAACATATCAAAATTATCTCTTAGTCCTGTGATGTGCCCCGCTTTCTTCCTTTCGAGTTGGCTTAGCGTTCACATCATAGAGCTCTTCTTTGGCCAGAAAACGGGACTCTGTCTCAGGAGGTCACCTCTCAAATGTCCTTGTGTTAGTAAGTGTTAGGACTGGAGTCCTTCTCTCCAATTACTGTAGTATGTATTTTATTAGCTAATTGTCTTTGTTTTTAATGCAAATAGACCACAAAGGGAATAATCCTTACGAGAGAGATGGTTCAACTTTGAGTGTTAGGAGGTACATGTGTGAGTGGAATGCCATGGAAAAGGAAGGTTGTGCTCCTCTGAATGACAGCTGCTTATTCCAATAACACCCCTTGACATGTAAGAAAACTACCTTGATGGCAACGTTTTTTCTATCACTCCATATTTAGAGATTCCATTATTATTAACAGAAATCTTGTAGCAGACTTGAACATGGAAGTCTTTAATTAAAAATGAATGAACAACAACGCTGGGAAAGTGAAAACCAAACACTTGCCCAGAAAGTAAGCCAGTATTTAAGCTAATGACTCCCTCGGGGAGCCGTATCTGTTAAGAACTGCCATTGGATTCGTGCACCTTTCAGAAGTTAACCAAGATGTACCAACGTAAAAAAAAAAAAAGCTGAATGAAATTTCCTTTCAGTTTCTAGAGAATGGTAAACAGTGATTTTGAAGGAAAGAAAAAAGTTTCAATTGCAATATAAAAGACACTATCAGAAACCAAGTATTTTTTTCTTTTTGCTACCACAAGTTTCAGTCACCCAATTAACACAATAAAAAGGGAATTCACATCTCCACTTTTTTTTTTTTAATAAAAGTAAGATTCTAAAAGTAACCTTCTCCAAACAATAGAAAACAAGAACTACTGGTATTAAGTTAGCTGGAGACATCATATACAGACCAAATTTCTCAGGTGTAGAATAGACTCAAATTGAATGTCCATCAAGCATATAAGTCACTTGTAGCCACAAGACAAATTTGGTCTGACGTTATCGGGGGAGAAATTGAGGCAAATTTATATTCAGAAAGTATGTATAATGAAAAAGAGTATGTGATTTGGAGTCCTGGGCACCTGGGTTTAAATCTTGGCTCTATCATTTATTCTCTCTGTAAACTTGACATTCAGGGACCTCAGTTTTCCCAAGAGTGAAAAAATAATAAGAATAATCACACCGTCTCCAAGTTGTTGTGACGTCTCAATGCATCAGCATTTGTGAACATACCTGGTTTGATGCCTGCTACATATTATGCTCAGTTTTTTTCTTTTTCTTACTGCAGTAATTCCTCCCTTAAGAAATGGTATTGAACATTCATGGAGTTTATTTCATTTTTTTCTATAAAATTCACATGTGAAGACTTGATTGTTTGCTCAACCCAGAGGAAACGTCCATTTAGTTGGGGACTGAAGAGGTTTTGCTTCCCCCTTCCCACTTAGCAGTCATTATCCACTCAGCTGATGTGTTAAAGAAACAAAATAGGCCCCGACTGCACTGGACCATTGGGGAACTAAGAGCATCACTTTGAAGGGGAGAGGTGGAATATATGATTCACACACACTCAAAAAGCTGCTCCTTCCAACTGTGTGTTTGTACCATGCACAATACTATGATAGGAGTGCAGAATAGCTACAGCTACAAATGTTGAAATAGTTGTTAGGTTCCACAGACCCTATAGAATTGTATTCATTACAGGCGCTTGATCAACATCAGATGAAAGAAAATCAGCAGTGTGTTAGTCACACTAAAGTGAAGTTCACCAGAAAGGTGAATGCCTGGTCACTAACCTTACATATTTACTAGCACTGGTATGACATAACAATTTAATTCCCAACAGGATGTGAAGAGTTTTCAAGAATGTAGTTTTCACTCTTCTTTCTTTTTAATAGGAGTTAGAATTTTCATCCTCTTTTCTTCAAATGGGCTGTTTCCAAACTAGGAATTAAATGGGTTCCAGAGACGATTTAAACATGGTGACTTTTAATGTACTATATATATAGTTTTCTACCTGGGCACCTTCTATATATTTTTTTAATTTTTTTTATTGTTGGGGATTCTTGGAGGGTACAAAGAACCAGGTTACACAGATTGCCTTTGTTAGCTAAAGTCCCTCTTATAATTGTGTCCTGCTCCCAAAAGGTGTGTCACACACCGGGACCCCCCCACCCTCTCCCTCCTTCCCTTCCTCTACTTTCCCCTTTCCCCACCCCCTCCCTCCTTCTCTCTCTCTGCTTTCCCCTTTCCCCACCCCCACCACCATGTACTAGGTCATTAATTGTCTTCATATCAGAATTGAGTACATGGGATTCTTGCTTCTCCATTCTTGTGATGCTTTACTAAGAATAATGTGTTCTACTTCCATCCATGCAAGTTTCTAGTTTTGAAAAGACTCTCGCACAGTTTCTCCCTTGCCTAATATTTGTGACGGCAACAGCTGCATTTTTCCCTTGGCTTCAGGTTGGGTTCTGGCAGGCCTTCCTCTGGACCTGGGATGCGCTGCTCACGCTAGCCTCACCTGCCAGGCTGGTCTCGCTGCAGCTGGGATGTCTGGCACACAAGGCCTTCCGTGATATGACAATTAAAAAGAGACAGGTAAATAGCATCTCCTTGGGAAGTTTGGGCTCACACAGTGCTGTTGAGAATAAGCACTTGGGAAGAGGCAAGAGGCTCCGAACGGATCGGGGGAGTAGGAAGAAGAAGTGGGAAGGAAGAATATTAAAGCCAGGGACAGGAAAGGGGAAGAGAAGGGCAGATCAGATGTGCGAGAGAGGTATTACCAATGCTAAATGTAGGAGGTAAACACAAAGCTTGGAAATGAAGACATACGTCTGAAAGGTGTCTGGAACCAGGAAAAGGAAATATTAAGAATGAGGACTGCCAGGAAAAGTTAGCCAAGGTCAGACTTCCCTTAAGCAAATTGTTTCTTTCTTTTCTTTCTTTCTTTCTTTTTTTTTTTTAATCTATTCTTTATTCAGTAGCCTGTTTTGTAGAAGCAGGAGTGGAACAAGTGTGGCCCAAGGTAACTAAGACGCCCAAGTTTCAGAAGTACGTATGACAAACCAACTGTGGGCAGGAGACATGTGGGGAAGCAGAGGCCTGAATCCTTTTGCTCCCTGAATCACAGGAGTATTTAATCAGTATTTAATAGTTTTACCTTGACCTGCGTATAATAGGACTAGGCTAGCATCTTCCTAGAGGTCATGGGTAGGAAGAGAGGCTGGACTCAAGGAGAAGGTCTGTTTTGCAAAGAGTTTGAGCTAAGGCTGGGTAGGGGTTAGGTGTTGACACGTTATGTAGACTCTCAAAATATAGACAAGGGCTGCATGTTGCTTTTGAGCAGGAGACCACCACAACAAAAGTACTGTTTTTAAAAGAGAACTATAGGAATCAGGTGGAGGATGGTTTGGAAGTAGACACAACTGTGAAGCTGTTGAAGAGAATGAGGTTTGCGGATATGGAGGTGAGGGCAACTGGACCACCAATGAACTTAGCAAGAGGCAGGTTCATAGTCTAGTTTGTCATGCTCTTTCCAAACTACTCGTGTATAATATCTATTTCCTATAGCAAAATTTCTCTGTAGACTTCTTGATAATGGGAACTAGTGCTGCTATGCCAATCCCTATGGATTATTTAAATATTTATGCCTCTTGGGCAAAGAAACAGCAGTAAAAATCCATAAATTCTAAAGCTTTCTTTGAGCATCTTACTACTCCCCAAAGGTGTTATGTGGGTTTTATTTTTATTGCCGACTTTAATCATTTTTTTCATTTTCAATGATTTGTCTCTGCAATTTCTTGCCAATTTCATTTGGTAGATCCAAACTTTATTTTACTTCCTGTTTTTCTTCTACTTCTTGATCTTCTCTGCTGATTTTCTGCACCTGCCATAAAGCCCATTATAATGACCCTTCATTTTTCTTCCCCACTTCTAATGGAGAGAATTAACTTGGAGAACAAAAAAAAAAATTGGTCATATGCATCTGACTGGACATTTTGAAAAGTACCTTTAGTCAATTGTCAGGTTAAGTGGCAAAGCTCTTAGAAATTGATTCAAAGTCAGTTATTTTTGAGGGAAAGGTCCACAGGGTCAAGGGGCTTGAAGTCCTGTTTCAATTTGCATTTCCATTCCTTTTAGAAAGATTCGGAGAAAGAGCCAGATGTTGAAAAGCAATAACCAGGGCACCTTGCCCAATTTTATGTGATGCCCAGAGGCCTTTGTTGAGTGCCTGGCCAAGCTTACAGTCTGAATTCTGACAGTATGCAGCCCTTTCAAGTTGCCATGGTAGGAATCACAATGCTGGTAGGCAGGCAGACCGAATCAGCCCATAGGATTCTATTCTCTGACCTTTACCAAGAACACAACGGGGATCAATTATTTTTACCGCCTGATGGATTTCGAAGGAAAGTTGGACTACAAATGTAGTGGAAAAAATATGATGAGTATGTGCAGAGTCTACACACAAAGGCAGTGTGCCAGAGAGAAGGGATGGAAGGTGGGCGAGGGAGGAGGGCAGCGCAGAAAATCTCAGGGTTCTGCTTTAGACCAGCACTGCCTGGTTCGGTGATCAGTTCTCCTCCTGACAAGCCTTAGAATATAAATCTTAAGAACAATAAGAATTAGAGCTTCTTCATCACCTACCAAGAACAGCAGAAAAAGGAATTTTGGGTAAAAGAAAGAGGCATCATTCCTGAGCCCCTCTTGTGGAATAAGCCAGCAGCCCATGAGTCATGGTTGCTTTTTCTCTTTTCAGGGAAGAGCTTACAGAGGATAGTAACTGCCTCCTGCTGCCACATTTTAATGGGGGATCCACACAAAGCTCAGCGTTTCAGTGGATGCCACTCTGACTAAACATGCTCTGTTAGTCTGGTAACAACGCAGTTCAAAAATGCTAATGCCTTACTCAGGTGTGTTCAGATTTCCCTTAGACAACCTGCAACTCGGTGCCATTGCACAGTGCACGGATAGAGTGCACACGGGTTTACTGAAAGGAATATTCATGGACCCCAAGAGAACCCAGTTCTAATGATTCTACATGCAGTCACAGCTGGTGGTTACCGTCTTTTTTTTTTTCCCCATATGCCAACAACCATGCTAAGCTTTCTTCACAATAGAAGAAAACTGAGGTATAAAGAGGTCAGGTAGCTTGCCCAAGTTAACGAAGCCCAAGATGTGAATATAGATCCCACCACAAGAAGGCAAAACAGTGCCCAGATTCTCCGGGAGGTCTTTGCTAGGGGAAGGGAAGGAGCCCAGACTTTCCCTGTCCAGGGGTTCAAGAGCGGATGGCAACTGTTACACAATCAGCTGGGCGGCCAGCTCCTCTGCAACCCTCGAGAAAAGGGGTGAAGCGTGAAATTGTCTGCAGGCCCCCAGGCTTGGCTGCTCTCTGGGGTATCATTGGTATATCACTCCTACTTGATTTTCATTACAATCTAATCTCGTCCTCAAAGCACTTTCTAATTGTGTCACCACCCTGTTACAAAACAGAAGCAGAAACAAATATCTTTTAATATATCTCCCAGTCCCCTTGGCAATTTCCTGGAGAATAAAGCTCCAATTATTTCCCCGGACTCATCTTCCTTTATTCCACCCCCGAAATCCTGAAGCAGGGAGCAGCCACCGGACTGCTCGCCATCACGCCGTTCTTCCCTTGGGGTTCTCCTCGGCACCTTTGCCGCCTCCTGGGTCCATTTTTATTATTTCCTTCCTGTTCTGTCTACACTCGCTTGAACGTCCTCGAGCTACACTCATCCTCCTCCCTGTATTCTCAGAAAATTTCACCCAAATCCAACAGCTTTCCTCTGTCTCATAATGCTTCAAATGATAAGGTGGCTTCCTTTCTACAGGTTAAGGTATTTAGGGGTAAGAACTGTCCTGTGCTCACCTTCCTAATCTTACATGGTACCTAACTAAGTGACTGGTAAGTATTAATGACCTGCTGTTTCTACCGATGTGTTCCCACTCCATAAAGTCACACTTAGTTCTGTGCGGCTTGTGGTTAGTAAAGAAATCAATATTTATTTAGCTCAATAAATTCTGGTTTGTTTAAGCTGCAACAGGCCCATTACTAATCTTTTCACATATTTTCCACTGTCTCCCATCTGTCCTTTATAAAAATCAAAATGATAAACCCTTTATCAGAACTTTGCTATTAGCCCTAGGAGTACTTTACAAAATTAAGACTCAAAAAAACAAAAAAAAAAAGAAGAAGAAAACAAATTCTGCAGAATGATATTACCCAGAGAGAGTGGCATAAGTACATTTTAATTCACGTTTCAGAAAAGTAATTCAGACTCTCCAGTGCCTTCAATGGATTTTTCTCTTTTTTTTTTTAAAAAAAAATGTTTTTATGAACTTGTGACTGTATATTGTACGGGACATTTGCATTGTTCTTTTATTCAGATATCTATTCTCCCCTTAGACTCCCCGAGCCCATCCCATCATTTAGCTCTGGGAATAACCTCAAACATTGTATGCCTTCGAGAAACAGTGGGTGGGTTTCCATGGAAGCGGCTTTTTAAATCCAATGTTCAAATGCTGATGTTCATCCCATCTACCAAATCATTCTGATTTGGAGCTGTTTCTCTTGAGAACACTGGGTGGGAGGTAGAAGCAAGACCTCTTGGGAGACAGGAGGAGAAAGGCCTTGCATCGTAAGCTCCTGGTCCACAGGACAGCCTTGATGAGAACTTAGGAGGAGCCGGGCTTTCTCCTTTGTGAGTGTGTCATGCTGGGCGATAAACTGGGAGCTGCCCCTACTGAGGCTTTCCCCTTCCCACTAACGTGCTCACGTCAGGACGACAAGTGATTCTGAAGAAAGCCAGAGTAGACTGGTCACCAGGGTCTTTTCTTTTCCCTGCAGTGATAAGATATAGTGTGCTAAATCTGATAAATTTTATTTCACCCCCTGACATAGCTATCAATTATGTAGCTTCGATTGGCACCAAACACAGAGTAGGTAAGGCTTTGAATTTGACCGAAAGAATGGATTCTCCTCAAATGAGCTTTTCTTTATGGCTTCCCTTATGTAATCCTTCCTAGATCTTGGCAGGACAGGCTGTGCTCTTAATACAGAGCAGTTTTGCCAGTGCCACAGGAGATTCATTTTGGGGAGAATTCAGAGCAATGTAGGCTGAGATGCAGCAGGTGCACGTGGCCTGACAGCTTAGATGCCCCTCCACCTGCTGACCCGCCGGAGCCAGGTCCTCTGAATCTGTAAAGAGAGAGGCAACCGTTCTGCCTTGGGGTACATCCCTCCTATGATAGGTTTCCACAAGCATGAAAACAGTCATATTGGTTACCAAATTATTTGAGGTTCTTTTATGCCTCCACAGGCTTCCCCCCGCTAGTTCACCACTTGTTCTAGTCAATGTCTCCTGCAAAGGGAGCTGCAATGCTAATGTTCTGTGAATCAGTATTTGTGTCTAAAGATAGGCTCAAATTTCCTAATACATGTGTGAAGAGCCTGGGAGTCTATCCCTGTTGTAGCCACTGTGTGGGCAGAGAACGCTGTTCTCCCTCTATTTCAGAGCACCTGTGACAAGCAGAAAAGCAACCACAGAGAGGACCTGAATTGAAAAACACGCTCCAGTGGAAATGTGTGCTCTAAATCACCAAAGTTGCTCCATGGTCTGGGCTTAATGAAATGATGCAAAGCTGAGGGCACTGCTTAGTTGTCCAGGTAGCACTGTCCTTTTGACTAAGCTTTCATACTAATTAATTGGCCTGCTGGGGTATTTCAGGGGGGAATTCTGAAAGATTGGTTTCTAGGACACTTCCATTTGATAGGAAGATCCCACCACTGAGATTCTGTCTCCTGCTACATTGAACTGGGCTTTTCTTTTTTTTCTTTCATCTTTATTTTAGTATGTTTCATAACATCTGGGGGCTTTTTTGTTGTTACAGAAACATATACAGTAGAACCTCTGTAAGTTGACCACCTAAGGAACTGTAACGAACTGGTCAACATAAGGACCTAGGCCTACTGCACTGATACGTACCATCTGGTGCATGCCTGGTGTGGGAAAATGAGGTCAATTTAAAGAGGTGGTCAGTGTAGGGAGAGGTCAACTGTGGAGGCTCTACTGTAATTTTGTTTTGCCCTCATGGACACCTATGTGGGGTATTTGCCCTTTAGAACTACTGATTGCTTTGTCTTTACGAACTAGTTTGGATATTCATATTGTGTCCCAGGTATTGTGCCGGGTTTGGGGGATTAGAAAGATTGATTAAAACCCGTTCCCTTCCCCTAGGAAATAAAAGCAAACCTTTGGATGGCACTTACTACACACTGGGTCCTCTTCTAAGTGTTTACATAAATTAACTCATTTAATCTTAACATTACCATGAGGTAGATTTATTATTATCATTAGTTATGACCATTAATGGTATTCCTTTTATATAGGCAAGGTAACTGGGGCACAGAGAGGTTAAAACACTTGTCCAAGGTCACAGAGATAAGAAGTGATGGAGGAAGGCCATCAAAACTAGGCCATCTTCAGCCAGAGTCTTTGATTTTCACCTATAATGTAATACTACCTCGCAGGAAGACCCAGCTGGGAGCTACAAGTGGGAGACAGGACAGTTCAGTCTGTTGCGATCAGGGGAAGCTTTAAGATTGGATAGTCTCAAGTGCTGAGTGTTCTGTGTCTTTGTCCACTATGACGGGCAGGCCATCTGCACAGAGCAGAAGAGAGCAAACGTGGAATCAGAAACATACGTTTGCAAGAGTCTCACTGCGTCACCCCCCTCCTTGCTCTGGCTGCCAGCTCTGCTTCGAGGCGCCCAGCTCCTGCTGGTGACTGGGGAGCCAGGCCAGGAACGAGGAGCACGGCACCTCACAGCTGTGGGAGGCCCGTGCCTACGGCAGCTGAAAGCAGGAGGAGGCTTTTCTCTAACGTATTTTTTCTTTCCTTGTTGGAGGTTTTGGTGGCAAGACAAGATAAAAAGAGGGAGTCCTGGCTGCCTAGTGTGAAAAGAAGAAACGTGAGGATAGTCTCCGTCTAGTGCATGCGGACGCGTTTTTCCTCAATCCACCTAGTAGCTTCCCCTTCATTTCTAGGCTGAGAACAAACTCAACATCTCCCCTTCAAGGGGCTGGATTCCAGAGACACAGAAATCAGGCCTATCGGCCAGTGGGGTCTACATTTTAATCAGATTGCTGAGGACAGCAGGTGTTGACCTTGAAATTGGTAATGTCAAAATGAAGCATTTTTCTCAAAAATTTCGAAAGTAGTTACTTTGAAGTGTACAAAAACATATCTGCAAAATTAATATCTGACACACCAATATCAGCTGGAATCAAATTCTAAATGGAGGCAAGAAAGCATCGGTAACTTAAAAAATTGCTAGGCAAAGGCACACACACGCACACAGAGTCCGGACTGACAATGGTTAGATTCACACTTTCTTGACTTCGGAATGGTGTGATAACAACACACGTTCAGCGGAAGGCTGTGGGCTCTCACGATGCTGAGCAGCGGCACAACCCACAGCTCGCAGTCAGCTCTGCAATCGGGAGGTGCACCCGTGCTTTACGAGGCCTGTACTTTGTTGCCAAATGATTCTATCCAACTGCAGGCTGATGCCACCATTTAAGGTAGGCTGGTCTTAGCTATCGTACTCTGTACCTTAGGTGTGTTAAATAGGTTTTTGTTGACTTACAACACTTTCAACTTACATTGGGGCTGTCACGATGTGGCCCCATCATAAGTTGAGGACAGCTATGTGTTAAGTGCCATATGAAGGGTGGAGGAAGAGAGAAAGGGAAGTGGGAAGGGAAATTTTGAAATGTACTTCTTCTTATAGGAATGCAAAGATCAGAACATTTAAGAAAGAGACTTTCATTTTCAAGTATTCCATGAAGTTTCTTATTTCTGGATTATGTCTAAATGTGATATGAAAGACTGTTTAAAGACAGTGAACATGTTCTTTGCCAGAAACAGCTAGGCATTTTACGTATCTTTAAAAATTATTTTTGATCCTGAGAATAACCTTGTAAGACAGTATTATTACTCCACCTTACAGAAGAAAAAAGTAAGGCCAATCAGCTAGGGTAGGAAAACAGAGACACAGGAAATTGACCTTGGAACCCATGATCTCTTGGAACAGCCAAGACATTGCTCTGTTTCTTACAGCAGATGGTGAATAAATGTTCACTGATTTTTCAGTGAATACTGCTTGTCACGTCTTACATCCGAAAGAGTTGCAGGTGTAAAAGAGTTAATACAGAATTTGTTGAAATTATACTTATAAATGGCTATCAATGCTATTTATCAAAAAACGGATTGGCCAAGAGGAAGAGAAGTGCAAGGCATCATAAACAATGGGGGAGAGTAATTGATGAGATAATAGGGGAAATCTAATATCTCAATTGTTATACTGAATTAATTCATCACTAGTATTCTACTGCTATGCATCATAAGAATTTATCAGAGCTCACTAAATTAAAACCGCTAATGATTAACCTCTTTTTATGTTTTGACAGGAGAATGAAGTTAAGAGTGCAAAGTGTCTCCTGCTCATAAAAGCAACTGATCGGAATGAATGCTTTTGTCATATGAATAGATTAAAACTGTTTTTCCAAGATGCCCTGTTGTATTGAAAATGCTAATACTTAGTGAGTGTGCCCCCATGGTGCCTATACCTTGAAATTCTGTAAATGTAGTTATGAATTCTGCATTTCAAAGTCTTATTCCTTGGAGAAACATCTTATTTTCCCCTCAAAACCATTTTCATAAAGCATCAATTTGAAAAAGGCATCTTAGGCCAGGTGTGGTGGCTCATGCCAGTAATCCTACCATTCTGGGAGGCTGAGGCAGATAGTTGTTTGAGCTCAGGAGTTCAAAACCGGCCCAAGCAGGAGCAAGACCCTGTCTCTACTAAAAGTAGCAAACTTGCTGGGCATGGTGGGGCACACCTATAGTCCCAGCTACTGGGGAGGCTGAAGTAAGAGGATTGCTTGAGCCCAGGAGTTTGAGGTTGCTGTGAACTATGAAGTTGCCATGGCATTCTACCCAGGGCAATGGGAGTAAGAATCTGTCTAAAAAATAAAAATAACAAAATTTACAAAATTAAAGTTTTACAAAATTAAAAAATTAAAAGGCTGTCTTATGTGTGGAGAAAAACATTACTATAAACCAGTAAAAATGTTTCCAAGGTTAGAGCACTGTTCTTGGGGTTGGGGGTAGTAGTGAAATGGTAGGGACAATAATATTTCACTCCATTCAGTTCTTGCCACAAGCCAGGTGCTTTTCTCAGCAATCCACTTGTACTGTCCCAATTAATACTGATCACAAGACTATGAGGTGGGTACCATTAGGATCTCTATTTTGCAGATTTTGAGATTTTGAAACTAAAGCAAAAGTGACCAACCAACTTTCCCCAAATGTCAAAACAAATGGTGGTGGATCAGGGAGTCATACTCTTGGGTCTGCGTTCTGAACCACTGTATCTCCTTTTTCATAATAATAATCAGCATCATCATTTGGGGTGGGTAGAGTAGTATTTCTATAGAAATCCTTAGTAGCGGATCACAACTCTAAAATGTGGCTATTGATGCTACCTGCAAACTTACATTGTGGCAACAGACGAGATGACAGGTGCACATCCTTTAAGGCCTCTGAGGATGCTTACTCTACAAATCCAGGGGGCCACCTACGTTGTGCCAACTCCGTGAGCACCTATGTCATGCATTCTGCTGTTCTGTATTTACCAGTGTATAAAATTTGCATTTATGCTGGGACATAGGAAACACAGAACAGTGTGTCTGTAAAGCCATAATGTTCTCAGAAGGAAAAATGACAAGGAACAAAGAAGTGAGGTGTGTGGATTCCATTCATATATGATCTACCCACTGTTCACGTGTTTATTCTCAGAAAGCCCTGAGATCGTTCACTAGTGCCCGATGAAAGGAGCCTGGGAAGCCTTCTCCTGGGCTCTGGAAAGAAAAAGTTTAAGACTAGAAGGCTGTCGCATAATATTATATGTGCTTATTTAAAAAATAAACTTCAAAAAAACTTTGGCAGGAATTTATTTGAGCATTTCTCTCTTGCAGAGGCTTCCTTCCTCCTAACCTGCTTGCAACGTTTTTTATTTTACATTGATTCCAATTCAGATTTGGAATGACTTATACTTGAGAGGTTTATTTGCTTCTTTTTCAAAATTTATGGGACTAGCCCTCAACTACAGACTGAATTCACAAGATTGCTTATATTAACTTCTTCTGCTTCACCTGGCCCTTTGTAGATTTCTAGATATTGAGTGTCACTTGGGAATGTGATTAAATGTTTCTAATTTTTTTCTTCTTCATGGTGTTCATTCCCTCTTCTTAGGCACAAAAGGAGACATTTCACAGAAATAAGTTAAATACCAGATGCCGCAGAACTGCAATCCAAATTCATTATTATTTTTTTTTCCTAGTCTTGCTGCATTTTTTTACCTTATGGGAAGGCCCAATGTTTATGCCAAGTTTGAACGAAGTGAAAATTGTGTTATTTAATAGTACACCCAGAAAACAATAAATGCTTAGTTACTATGGAGATGCCTCAATTAAAGAAAAAATAGAGAATGGCGAGGCCTTACATGGATTTGGAGAAAGGATACTGCAAGAAACCTTATGGGATGTACGTTTGAATAGAATGTTTGCATTATTTTGATGGCCTCTTTCCTCCGGGAAGAACTTTCCCTTTAAACTCAAGAGAAATAATTCTGTTAACCTCAAAATAATCAAAGGACACCATAAGTAAGTCCTTTTATGAGTATCTACAGGTCTACCGAAGTTTTTAGAGCTCTACCTGGTCCTGGGTATCATTTGACATGTAATTATAATTTATATTTTATGTGTCCTCTTTAACCAAAAGTATGTAAAAAGAATAATGGATTAATATATATCTTTTCTAGGAAAGGATTTTTTTGAATATGTATTATACTAGCATCTGGATCATACATACGATTATGTAATATTTTTTATGTTATATAGAATATCATAGGACTAATAATACATTATGTTTAATTATACTCAGTTCCTTCTCCAAAAAAGTGAGGTTAAAAAAATGCTTTACATAGAGACTGTAGTTGAGATCTCAACTATGAGGAATCAATTATGAGGGCAATGAGGAATTACTGAAACAGTTTTTCTTCCCTCCTTTCCTGTTTATTTTTTTAGTTTAAAAAATTGTAAATCCTTGGGGGTTTTAAATGGACATTTAGACGCTCTTTTTCCAAATAAAGGTTTACCTTCCTCCCTGCCAAAAAAAAAAAATTGCAAATCTTAGACTTGGAAATATTCTTCTCTAAGGAATTTCAGCTGAATTAAAGGTGGGAGAAGAAACTATGAAGTGCTGATAATGCAAGCTCTGAAGTGCTTTTCAGATTCTACTTAAGAATTCAACCTATTCCTTGCAGGCAGTCTGTGAGATTCTGGAAAGAGGCACCATTAGGCAGATCGCAATGCTCTTGGCATCTCAGCCCTGCACCACAGACCTCGAAAACACACGAGAGGCATAAGATGTTCACTCTCAGTAAGTCCATGACATCTCAAAGTGCTCCCTTCAAATACTTTCTTCTATCTTTCCCTGGGAAGAAAAAACAATTCTCCTATAAACCAAGAGTGGCTGGGTTGTAGTCAGTACCAGAGTCCAATGAGTGAAGAATGCTAAACAGGACGAGGTTGGCGGGGGACCCTTTCCTAAGCTTTGGTTTCCTTCTTTGGACCAGAATCCACTGACGTTCTATCTGCTCTGCACACACCCTCCTCAGCAGTAGCAGCGTAAAGGAAGCCTTAGAAGGCTTTTAAGCACCTTATTGCTGCTTCCGTGGCCCTTTTAGAGTCTTTAAGTACAGCCTCATTTTTCCAACTAGATTTAACTTTTTTCTTTTTTTCTAGAATAAAAAAAAAATAAGTAAGAAGGAAGGAAGAGAAGAAAAGATGGAAGAAAGAGGAAGTGGGAGGGGAGGGAGGAAGAGACTTTGACACAACTTTTGACATAAAAAGCCTTTTTCTCAGTACGTTATCTCCCACACCAGCACTTTTGTGATGAACTCCCAAAGTGCTTTGTTTCTTGGCACGAACACTGCAAGTCAGGTAAAAATGTTTAGTTGTTTGTGACCTGGGGATTAAAGGGTAAAAAGTAACAAAATTGGACTGGCATGGAACGTAAGGACTTTTCCCAGAGGTGAAAGGTCTGTGTATCGGCACAGCAAACATTGATTTTTGTTTTTTCCTTCTCAGACATTTTAAAGTGCGTGGAACTGGGAACACTTCAGCATGTGGGTACTCTTTTCATCTTCTTGATTTCTTTTTCTTTTTTACTCAAAGTGCCCATTTCAGCTTCTTTGGGGTTTAAATAGAAATGTGTTGACCTTGGATGTCTCTGCTCACATTTTCTCCCCACCATTTGAAGACATCCACAACTCCCATACAGACAGCTCAGCTTCCAGAACTGCCCTTTTTATTCCAATACAATGTGTCACTTAGACTTCAGGTAGCTGGTGACTGGTGAGAACTTACCCTCCAGTAGGCATTTCTTTTTGCAATCAGAGGCACAGTCCATATGGTGGAAACTCAGAGATAAAGCTCAATAGACCACAGGCCTCTCCCCTCAGCAGGTGAGCTATTTCAGGCATCTGAAGTCTCTTTAAGTCTCCCACAATTACTCAAGGTTGTCTTGTTTTCCCTCAGCATTAGTGATTTTAGGAAGTTGCACAAAAAAATTTGAAATCTGCTTCATTACTTGTAAGCATTTAGCATGTAAACATTCCCAAAATGGACCTAGAAAGAAGATGATCAAAACCAAGGGAGGAAAGTGCTTTTAGTTCTTATGGTTCCCAACTGTAACTCACTGCTTTATTCTTTACATACCAGCCATAACTGCTGACATGCGTTTTAGAGTTTTAAAATTTTAAAATTCTTGAGTACTAACTATAAGCAGCCAACACAAAGAATTTCCAGGTCTGTGACATGATCCACATGGAGCCAGATTTCCCATTTTGCTAGATTGCACGTATCTGTCTTTTTCGCCCCATGCTACATGTGGTCAGTACAATGGCTATCCTATGTGGCCTCACATTTCTTAAAAAGAGAACTGATTATGGTTAATGTAACTTCCACAACCTTTTCATGTGCAATCAGTAAATTTTTATTAGTTAGTAGAATCCAGCCAGACCCAACACTTGGCAGAAGTGAATTGTGTTTAAAATGATAATAAAGCAAGTAGTTATCAGACATATAAAATAGAAGTTATCAGAGATATAAAATAGAAGTGTTGAATTATTCTGTGAGTGTGAATAAAATATTCACAGCTATTCACCACCACTAACCTCATCTCGCTCACCTAAAATATTCACACTCATGAAATAATTCAAAACTTATTTACTGTGGGCCTGGTTCAGACTTGCTGCTGGGAAAAGGCAAGAGTACTCCTTTAACGTCCAATCTGTTTTGTTCCTGTGCTCACCTCCCCCCTCAGGCCACTTATCCCTTCATGGCCCCTGAACTTGAGGGTTCACCGTCTCTTACCCATCGCAACAGAGTTGCCCTTTGTCCCCCATTTCCAGTCTTTCCTCCTTCTAATGAGTCCCTCACATTGTAGCTGGCTTTGTTTTTCTAAAGCAGAGGTTCTCCACCTTTTTGACATCAGGGTCCACTTTCGTGGAAGGCAATTTTTCCACGGACAGGCCTCGGGAGGTGATGTCGGGATGGATCAAGTGCATGTCCCCTCCATCTCCGAGCATGAGGCATTAGATTCTCACAGGGAGTGTGCACGCTCCATCCCTCAGCTGCACAGTTTCCGTAGGGTTCTGGCTCCTGGGAGAATCTAATGCCGCAGCTCACCTGACAGGTGGCGGAGCTCAGGCCGCATGTGCGTGTGACAGGGAGTAGCTGTGCAGGTGGATAAAGCTTCCCTTGCTCACCCACCACTCACCTACTGCTGTGCAGCTTGGTCCCTAACAGGCCACATGCCAATACCGGCCCTCAGTCTGGGGGTTGGGGACCTCAGCTCTAAAGGACAGTTCTTTTCCCACATTTTGACCATGAACTTTGAGGCCAATCTCCGTCCAGTTCCAGATTCTCCCTCCGTTCTCCCTCTACATTCTGTGTTGGAATTGCTTCGCAATGTCCCTGACTGTCTCTCTTGCTTGAGTAAATTTCTTTTTATATGTTCACTCCTTTTCCAGTTCCATGTCCTCCACGGAATTTTCCCTACCTTCTCCTCTCCATTCTTACTTCCATTGTGAAGAACAATTCCCTGTCTGCTCTCTGGAGCTAGACAATAACCCTATGTCTTGCCCTAATTAATCTGGTGACCAGGGCAGAAAATGTAGCCCATTTGTCTCTGTCCCCCAGCACCTGGTGGGGACCAAGGGATGAAAGAAGAGGGGAATGCAAGAAATATCAGATATATTCCAAAGTTGGACGGGAATTCCTACAACTATTGGGACCAAATTTTGATTGGCCCAGTTGGTGTGTGAATGTGTGCGTGTGTGTGATTTTACCTTTACTTCATTATTATACTTTTGTTATCTTCATGTCTTTGAAAATTTTTTGTGTGAGATCCTTTTAATTTTTCAGGTAATTAGAGATGGATGGTATACACAATAATCATAAATGACACCTTTAGTGCTGCAATTTTGTTAATAAGTGTTTTAACTACGCTGTACTTATTAAGGCAGAAATGAATTTTTATATTTAAGAAAGAAAAAAACCAAACAAAAGGACTAACACACAAATCTGATTAATTAGAATCCTTAATAATAATATTTTATCCTGAAATGGAAAGATGGGCGTTTGTGTATGTATGTGTGTGAGTTTGTATGAACACTGAAATGAAAATGAGATACGGTGTTAGAATGAGAGAAAGATAGAGTGAGAGAGAGAGAGGTTTACATTTCTGACTTGAAACAAGTTAGATAAAATATTTGCTTGATGTATTAATAGCTTTAAATAGAAAACCCAAATTTAGAATAAAATGATATGTGATTAAGGGAACAGGCATGTTTTCTTATTCATTTAAAAAAGGACTACTTAAAATATTTTTGTAAATAGAAAAGAGTTTGGATAATGCATTTTTCAGTTTAATTTTAGCTTTTTTGATATCAGGTGTACCAGTATGAGATTAATCTTAATCCTCAGTTTATATCCTGGGGACAGGGACAGATACCCCACAGAAAGACAGGCAGTTCCCCTTGAGGATCCCGAATGGGACCCTGAGAAAGAAGGTGACTGGTGGCGTAAACATTTTCTAACAAGTATCCTAGAAGGTTTACATTGGTCCAAGAAAAAATCTGTAAATTATTCCAAGTTTTGTCTACGATTTGTCAGGAGCAAAATAAGAGTCCTTCAGACTTTCTTGAGCGGCTTAGGGAGACAATGAAAAAAACACACAAGTTAACACCCAACTCCATAGAGGGTCAAATTATTTTTAAAAATATATGTATCACTCAGGTGACCCCAGACATTCAAAGAAAACTCCAGGAATTGGCTCTAGGCCCAGATCATTATCTGGAGCTTCTTAAAATAACCAGTATGGTCTTTTATAACCGATCAGGAGAAAGAGGAGAGAAAGATAGAAGGGATCAAAAAAGAATGACAGCTCTAGTAACGGCCCTCGAACAAATGAGCACCTTTCAGGGGCAGAGGGAAGCCAGAGGAGCTAAGGACAGGTGCTTCCAATGTGGTCAGACTGGCCACTTTAGGAAGGACTGACCCTGACTGGGCAAGCCACCTGGTCCCTGTCCAGAATGCAAGGGTGACCCCTGGAGACTGGCCTGTCCTCAGAGGCGAAGACCTCTGAGAACAGTGATCCCATCAGCATCAGCACCCGAACTGGACTAAGTGTGCCTGGGGCAGATTCTCAGGGCTCCAGCTTGTGTCATCACCCATCAAGAGCCCCGGGTTTGCCTTACATTAGAGGGCCAAGTAACAGAATTTCTTCTGAACACTAAAACAACCTTTTCTGTACTCCTCTCTAACCTTGATCATTTATCCCCCAAATCTGTAACTATACCAGTTACCAATTTTTTTACTCAGCCTCTACGCTGCAATTGGGATGACAAACTATTCTGTCATACCTTCCTAATAATGCCTGCAAGTCCTACTCACCTTTTGGAGAGGAACATACTAACTAAAACAGGAACAACCATTTGTATAAATATAAGACAAGGACCTATTCCATTAGCCAAATCTCAACAAATCTTTAAAGGCTTCCCCACTACATTTTCACATTCAACACTAAACGACTTTTTTCTCCCAGAGATATAGTCATGATCGAAAACTCTTCCCTTCAGTTCACCTTCCCTAAACCCAACTTGAAAAGGTCCCTTTTCTTTTCTGCTATCTTGTCTTCTTTGACAACTGTTTAAGTAATAGAATTAGATTCCTGGATACATAATTCATGAGTAAAATCCTAGAACCCTCCACCTTCTATGGAAGCAGACCATGAAAAGAATCAACCACAGTCCACCTACACTTGTGAGCCTATAGAAGGTTTGAAGTTACTGTTTAAAAGACAGCAAGAAAAGTGTTAATATAGTTCTTTCAACATCACTAACGTTATTCTAACCTAACACTGTAATTAAACCCCTCCTCTCACTGTCCTACCCTTGACTTTTAATATGCTAATAAAATTTATATTTTCCAAAAATATCATAAAGCCACACACAGTAAAAATAGTTCCAGTCCAAGACCTAATTCTATCATGTGCCCGTAGATTACTCTTTCTCCAGAAAAACCCTAACTGCCCCCTCCTATCATCGCCCGATTTAGCAGGAAACAGTCAGATCTAGTCTTCACCCTTTTCCCTAATAGCAGTTAAAGTTTCCACTCAGAGAGGGAGAACTGATACAGGTGGTGCCAAGACCTGCCGCCTTAGCCCTGGAGGTGTTGGTGTGGCAGCAGCCAGCAGTGGAACCAAGGGCTGGAAGGTGGAGTGGGGGACCTGGGAGGCTCCAGTAGCCGGAGGGGCTGGACATCTATGGGGGAGACACTGGTGCCATACTGTGCACTTCTGGCTGGTCAAGTTCATGGTTTCCTACCCTAAAAGTAAACATTGAGTTCTGGCAAAACAACCTCCTGCGACTATGTATACCCCTGAGCAGAGAGCCAGGAAACAGACTTCCCCGAGGAAGCAAGAGAACTTGTTCCCCTACCTGGGTTCTCTCTACCAGGAGCTTTGGTTTTTGTAGTTTTATATTCTTTGTTTCTGTGAATAACTCCTGTCTTATCACTGATCCTGTGGTCCATGGATTCATTCTTTGAATCACCAAGACCAAGAACCTAGAACTCTGGTATCAAGTATGAGATTAATCTTAACCTTCAGTTTATGATGTGTTTTTAATCACTGATCTATGCGTGGCTTTTGAAAAATTCATTAAGCCATTCATTTGTTGAATGTATTGATAATGTAACATTTACCTTAATGCAGCCACCCAATACAAAAGAAAATATCTTATAGATTTTCTCCCTTTGTTCTCTGCCAACCAGTTACCTTAAATTAACTCTCGTGACCTGTGGTGACCATCACCCTGACCACAGCGTTAACTGTTCTCCCGTTTCCTTATTATTCAGTTTTATTGTATATTTAAATATTCTCATAGTTATTCCCTCCTGTGCTTAAAGAATGCTTTTCTAGTTTTTAATGAAACAATCCTAGAAGTGTCTTCCATTAATGACACAATTTATAACTTTCTCAATTGAATGCAAATTGTGTGTACCTTCATAGTAGTAACTCGTCACTTGGAAGAGAATATTGTCAGCTAACTAAAATCAATGAGAAGAAAATTGTCATGCTGTCGATTTACTGGATTGTTTAAAAATACAGGGTGACCAGAAAGTTCATATGCAATTTAAAATAGTGTGCAATTTAAAACTTCATGCAAACTTTATGGTCACCCTGTATCTCTTTCGTACAATTTTTCCCTTTAAAATATTATTAGTTACATATACTTAGGTAATAAACTTAAATTTACACATGCCCCTGATTTAATCTGTGTAATATATCCAATGAAGGAGGGGAAAATGCTATTCTTAACCACACAGTGGGGTAGTGAATTTGTGATGCCAGCCCCTTTTCTCCCGGTGGCTGTGATTATGGCTTAAGGTTCAAGTTGTTACTAAAAAATGACTACATGTTTGATTGACTCAATTGATAGATCTGGGGTTCTGCTCAGTCTTTATATGCTTTAATTTCCTCCTCAGTAAATTAGCCTCATTTCCTTTAAAAGGAAAATTTGTTTTTTTTAAGGTCTTTTCTTAAAAACAGTACGTAGCCTTATTTTCTTCTCTCAATACTGAAATCTTATAGACTGCTACATCTTATTGTTATAATATTTATAGTTTCATTTTAATCATGCCCACAAGTCTCCTTTTTAATATAAATTTCATGTAGAGACACTGCCAAGTAATAGCTAATGACTAAAAGAGCTGACAAAGTATTGGACATCCCAAAGTTTTCTCTGTGACAGTCTTTTTTTGCGGGGTTGTGACATTGTTAGTATGCTCGTTTACCATTATTCATTTAACTGATACATACACTTGATATTATGTACCAGAAGCTCTAATCATGGAAATGCTGTTGACCTCAAACCCAAACCCATACTTGACAACAATTCACTCCTGGAAGTCTAATACTAAAATGTCAGCCATGGTGGAGGGACTGTGCCCATTAAGTGTAATAAACCCATCACAAACTCCAAAGACTGCCACAACCATCCATGCAACTCAGAGGAGCCAGTGTATAAAGATGAGAAACATCCACTGCACTTTATCCATTTCTGTTATAAAAACTGTCCCTTAGTTAACAAAATGGCTCTCAAATATTTAATTTTAAAGTTTTTACTAGTGTGCTAATACCACAAATACATCTTGTATTTGGTGAAAGAGGATTTTGTATGATGGTGAAGTGCAATGTAGCTTCTATAACATTAAATTTCTCATTTTTTTTTTTTGCAGTTTTTGGCCAGGGCCAGGTTTGAACCCACCACCTCCGGTATGTGGGGCCGGCACCCTACTCCTTGAGCTATAGGTGCTGCCCTATTTTCAAATTTCAAAATAAAATAATGATACAAAAAATTCTATTTCAGAAACCTAAAGTAACAAGAAAATGACATGTGAACTAAATGAAGCTGTATAGTAATACGAATTTTACTTCTTGGTCCTTACTTGTGGAATCAGATGTTACTATAAGCTAATTATTTCTGCAGGCACTTAAGCCAGGATACTCCTTGATTTGAAATGTAAATGATTTTTTGCTAGTATTAACTGTTTTAGAAATATCAAGGCTTAATGCTAACAAAAGAAATACAAAAATTATTTAATAGATGCACATTGATGCATTCAAATTCTGGCTAACAAGAACCATTTGAGAGAGAGCTAGTTTTGAATGTGTAAATCTAAGTAGCAAACTACTAGATCAAAATGGACACATTAGCCTAATTCAAATTATAGGGGAAACGATCACTTAAGTAGACTGTTTTACACCGAAAGCATTTTTAAATGGTCAGTATTTTTCAATATTTTTGTTCTCTGATCATGAAATCTCAAGGGAAACCTGTATGCAATGAAGGCTTTATTCATATTTCATTCTGAATAAACACCTCTATATTGTGATATAAGAATATTATCCCTAGAATTAGACAAAGCCGAGCCAATGCTTGATTCTGACTTGTCTTAGCTATACGACCTTCAGCAAGATATCCAACATTTATAGATTTCAGCTTTTTCATTTCTAAAATGGGGGAAATAAAATAACCTCTTCTTTTTTTAGGAATAAATATAAAATATAATAATATAAATTTATATAAAATGCTTAGTATAGACTTCTCTGTGAGCAAATTCTTCTAGTATAGACTTCCCTCTATATAAATTTTTATGGAGCATTTGCAAAAGGTAAATGCTTAGTAAAAAATGAGTAAGGATAATACTTATGGGAATGATGTTTCTAAGGGGTGGAAGAGAGGGAGTCACCTTCCAAACTACACGTGTGAAGTCTCTGAACCAAAAAGAACCTCCAAGATCATCTGCTCACCTCTTTTTATGGAGGGAAACATCAAGGTCCAGAGAGTTTCAATTAGATCCCCAGGATGTCAGCTTTTAAAATCACCATAAGGTCTCTGACTCTTAGTCAGTCTGGCCCTGGTTCCTGCTAGCCCATTTTAGGAGTGGGGAAGTAGTCTGGTAATGTCAAGGTGAAAAAAGCCCTTCTCTAATGAACAGAGAGTAATCACAGACGACAGAAGAGCAAAGTTAAATGACTTCATTGATTTTTCAGAAAATCAATGTGAAGTTTCTATCCAAAGAACTGCTTCCATGCTGAGATCAAGGAGGCCTAAGGCCTAAGGAAACAAGTGCTCAGGCCCCCAGGCCAGGAGGTGTCAATACTTGTGTGTAGACGCCTGAAATGCTCCAGGAGCCTGAAAGAAAATCATCCCTCTGGCTGCTCTAAAATGTTAGAGAGGTCATCTTGTCAAAGCAGTGATTGCTTAGAGTGAAGTCTAATAGGAACAGCAATAAATTCAACTAGATATAATGTCAAGACTGTTTAATGTAATACAGTGGATCTGACTTCCTGCCCATCCAAAAAAGAAGGAACTTCTTTGAGAGGGCTTAGTTCAACAATAATAATCAAGAAAATAAGACACATTCTGTAGCTTTTCAATAACTCCATTATTAATTTAGATTTTAGAATTATAATTGTGCATTATGAAAACAAAAAAATTATAATTGCACATTATTAAAAAACTGGAAAAATAATACGACAAATCTCCATAGTTACTTATTCAAACACGGTCATCATACTGTTCAAATCCTTGTGCCCTGTTTTCAAGTTTTATCCATCTATAGACTAAATAGATACTGAATTCTTCCAGATTTCTCTAATCCAGAAATTTAATAATCTCTTCAATGATATTATTAAAAAAAGGAACTTCTCTGTTCCTAAAGCCTTATAAACTAAAACTAGATGAATTCTAAAGAACAAATCTTATGCCTGATGTGTGGACCACTCAAAAAGTTCCCAACTGCCAGATGTCATCACGAGACACTGAGACTCTCAAACCAGGAGAAGTTGATGTTTTCAGGTTGTGAACAGCTTTTACAAGACATCAGAACAAAACTGCACGTCTTAATGAGAATCCTACCCCGCTTAATACTTACTATTTCAATTGGCGGGATAACGGTGTAATTGAAATTTCATAATCAGTACCTTCCATTGTTGAATGCACAGACTCTGACCTAATAGATTCTTTAACATCCACTAGTTGAATAAGAAAAAAGGACACAAATCTTACCCAATTCTCCATGGTCACTTGATTTGTTCAATTGGTTGCCTTGAAGCCCAGGTTCATGGCTCGAAACTATCACACAAACTGGGTTTGTCATTGTCCTATTAATTTTACTTTGCATTTCCCCCTTTCAAACTTTGTATCTATTACTTGTTAAATTTTTGCAGAAGTACAACTTAACAGAATAATGCTGGTTCAACACTTTGAGATGATGGCAAAAGACTATGAAAACTGTTAAAATTGAACTTAATAATGGATTACAGGTAGACTTAGACTGAGAACCTCTCCCTTAGAGCCTCCCTGGTTGCTCAAATGTGAGTAAAATGGTTTTAACACTTAGACCACTTACTTCCCCTAACATGGGACGAACAAATAGGACAGACTTGTGCCAGCAGCCAGGGGTATCAAAACCTAACTATAGGACAATTTATTAGTGATACTTCCAGAGAAAAATCTTGATGAAAAGACAAAAAAAAAAAAAAGTGAAAATTTTTAAAATCAAAATGCAAACAATAATGTTTAAAAAAGTCCCTGAGTAGTAGAGCTAGGGAGGGCTGTGAACAGAGGAGTCTCATGCCTGTATACTAATGACAAGTATCACAAAAGACTCTGAGAAAACAATGATCTGGCAGAGGCCATTGCCACTTTACACAAAAATGCTTGCAAGGCCATGTGCCCAGCAAATGCCTATCCAACCTCTGACTGGTGTCGCCTTTCTTATTGATCCTTATAAGCAAAGATAATCATTTCAAAACAATTATGTAATCCTAACTTTTTCTTTAAAAACCATTGTCTACTTTTATGTCCCTTATTATACACAGTTTACTGTGGCATACACATTCCCACTGCAATGCTCTATTCCCAACACTTACTTTGCATAGCTTCTCTTTGTTACTCAGGTTGGCAATTTGTATCTTGTTAATATATCTATGTACAAGTGTATGTATGTGTGTGCATACACATATTATTGTGGCTTTTAAAAATGGTTTAAAAGAAAAAGATGATTGGGTATACTACTAAAATGTAACATTGGAATTGGGGAACAGATTAACACTTTAACTAGTACAAGTGACTGTTATGTTCTATCTATCATAATGAATCTTTTGTAGACTGAGATTAACCTTTTGTGCCAAGATCTCAAGAGACAGTCATTTACATTGGGGTTCAAGGGCAAGTTTCTATATACATCTAACTAAAGCTTCAAGAGACTTTAGGCTATTCTCCCTCACGGTGACAAAGGGCACATAAACACTGAGATACTTACACAAGTTCCTTCGAATTAAATTAAAACACACATATGCACTTCAGATTTTGTTTTTCATCTATGACTGTTAACATGAGAAATTAATGCCCTATACAGTCCTTTGAAGACACATACAACCTATCTATTGTGATCAATTTTTCAGTAAAAACTTCACATCAGTAACTGCGAACTATATTTTCCTTCTTTTTTGACATTATTTAAGCAGAGAAAAATCTAGAACAATAAAACACATTGACATCTTTTTCGATAAACAAATTTCATAAAACCATAAGAAAGCTTTTATAAGTTCTCCTTTATCTTAATACATACTTTCCAAAAGGATTCAAGTAATTTGAACTATTTCTGTCATGTTTAGGTATTAAATATGTAAATAATGAACATAGAATGAAGAATAGAGTGAGGCAAACAAATTGCATTTGCCTAGAAAGAGTCATTTGTCTTCTACGGACGACCAGGCTGTTACCAGGAGGGTAGGCATTTCCTTTACCTCAGTCTATCACAGATTTGGGTTCAGCTATTTGAAAATGTGCTTCAGGACACACATGGAGATAGCATTTGGGGAAAATGAAAAGATAGAAACAAAGTGGGTAGGAGCAATTCAATTTTTAAAATTAAAGAATGACCTGAGGATTGTAAGGCATTAAAGTAAAGATGTTCAAGGTACTAATCTGGCTTTTTTTTTTTTTTTTTTTTGAGACAGAGTCTCAAGCTGTTACCCTGGGTAGAGGGCCATGTTGTCACAGCTCACAGCAACCTCAAACTCTTGGGCTTAAGCAATTCTCTTGCCTTAGCCTCCCACGTAGCTTGGGACTACAGGCGCCCACCACAACACCCAGCTATTTTTTGGTTGTAGTTATCAGTGTTGTTTGGCAGGCCCGGGCTGGATTGGAACCGGCCAGCTCTAGTATATGTGGCTGGCGCCCTAGCCGCTGAGCTACAGGCACTGAGCCTGGATTTTTTTTTTTTAAGTTGGGTCAAAATGATTTCTGTATTCTTATAACATGTAATTTGGTAACTTTCATCTATATCAGATTAAATTTAGAGATGCTTTTCATGAGTAAGTTAGATTTTAAGCAAATTTAGAGATTAAATTAGGCATTTTAAGAAATATACTTAAAAGTTGGGAGATTTCTCCCTCTGGCCTATGAGGGTGAGAACAGGACCTACAGCTGTGGTAAGAATCAAATGTGAGATCAGTTGAGGTCAGGCTGATAAAGAGTCTTGTGTACGGGGTGAAGGCAGGGGTGGCGCATGCTGTGTGAAGACACTGCATTTTACTGTGTGTGCATATAGTTACTTTACCTGAGTGGAATCATCCATGTCACCCTATAAGAAGGTCTGAGGTTCAATACTGCCTGCAGCTCAGCCCACTCACGACAGTGTTTAACCCTGCAGTTCCCTGAATTCACCCTGCCGGGTTCCGCATCTCACTCAGTCCTGGGTGGGCCCTAGGACTCTCACCTTTAAAGCTCTGGGTGAGTCTCACGGCCAGCCCAGCTGAGAACCACTGTATAAGGCAACATTCCAGTTGATTTGTTTCTAGTGAAGGCTATTATCTGGATTTCAGTAAGAGATATAAAGAGTGGGGCGGAGATTTGGAAGAGAGAGAGAAGATAGAGAGAAACAGCCAGTGACACTGTGGATACTGATCTCACTCGGAGACAGGGACCATGTTTCTTGAACAATGATTCAGATTTTCCAGAAGTGTAAGGCACCAATCAAATTTAAAAATGAGCAAGGCACTGAGAATATTGTGGAACAGCTGGCTTAAAAACAAATACATTTTTTTTTTCTGGCAAATATGTAAAGGTGTTCTTTTTCAGGTTGAAAAGAATGCTCATTCTAATCCATGACTATTGTTCTGTTTTCCCGTAGGATGGTGTGGTGGGTGTGTGCAGAGCGTCTGGCTGAGAGTCCCTATTCTCAGGTGCATGTGTGAGAAGCCGGGGAGTGAGAACACCAGCGGGAGACCAGCAGAATAATAAGATAATAAGCACACTCCTAAGTGGCTTTGGCAGTCACATCTCAAGTTCCTGCAAAAATCCAAAGGAAGATGGGGTGGGAAAGCCATCCTGTCTCGTGACCAAGATGGTCATAGTACAAAAAGGAACAGGAAAAAAAATGATGAAAGATTCAGTTAGGAAAATACAGGAATGAAACCAAAAGAGGGGCGAGAAAGAATAGATTTTTAAGACTCGCAGCTCAAGTTAAGACCAATGACACTGATAGTTTTTAGCACACGAAAGCAGAGCCCTGCTGGGCCTGAAATAGCTGCGGCAATTCCTAGGTATAACTCTCCTTAGTCTATGAATCACAGATACCCCGGTTGTATGTAACTTCTGTGCTTCAAGGGACATGAATTTCCCTAGAGAGGTTCCTGCTCACTTGGTAAATTGGCTTTTTCAAGAAATTTTAGTGGAGATAGTTTTCTCTTCGTGTCTATCTTTGATTTGGTGAATGAGGATAGGAATACACATATCCATCGATGGCTGAGTGCATTTCTGACCTTGAACTCTTTCACAGTCTTGACTCTGGAATCAAACTGACTACTACGAGATGTAGAGATGTATGGAAGAGAATAAATATTTTAAATATATGAATAAGGCATCTAAAGGAGGTTCACCTTTTATACCTATAAGGCATCTCACTGGAGCAGTCTGAGTTTCTGTCTGGATCTACTGCTGATCACTCAGTTGGCTTTAATCAGCCCTCCACGTCTCCGCTTCCTCATTTGTAAAATGAGAAATTTGAACGAAATTAATTAAGACTCCTTCCAACAACAACATCATAAATTCTTATGAGATATCCCATCAGTCTCCCTTAGGATTTAATCTGTCTGAAATTTCACTTCTCCATTAAGCCTCCCCAAACTGATCAACACTGACCCTCCCACATTTAAGGCAGACATGTGGAAATTCAGCTTTTAAATTTAGCCTCCATTTTTAAGCATAAGTTAACACATGCAAGAATTGCACAAGAGGCAAAGATGACACATCTTTCTGCTAAATTGTTGTGGCTTCCAGAGGCTACTGTCCAACACGGTGCTGTTAGGAAATGTGAGTGCCGCTTAAGAGAAACAGAGGTTCCACTCAGGGGTCAACTAACTTTCTTGTGTCAAAATGTAAAAGTCATTTAGGTGCCGTCATGCAAAAATATCTCTTCTCACCATTGTGATTTGGGGAAGAAAAATGTGAGAGAAATTTTTCTGCCTCACAACCAATTATATATCTGAGATATAGCAGATGAATTCCGAGTGAAGATTTATATTCCCTATGGACGTCAATGCCAGCAGAAAAAACATTCACTGATGTCACCGACAGTTCTGCACCAGTCAGTATATAAAGACAGAGTTGGTTCATCTCCTTGCCTTACAGCCGTGAACTGAAGAAGGTCAGAGCAAAGTGATGTTTGTAGCTTCCTTTAACATCTCTCGAGAGCTACTCTTCAATGAAGATGAACTATACCTAAAAGTAACCTTAATTTTAACCTTTGTAGTTCGGTAAGGAGTCAGACTCATATTTCCTGAAACCTTATAGTTAACAAAATTTAAATGGATCTCTCTGTTGGGAAAATTCATATGCTTAGAAACTGCTATGTGTAAAGTCTCAAACACACTACCATGGACTCCCCTGTGCCCTAAATCCGTGGGGGCATGCACTCCAAGATTCCAAGTGGATACCTGAAACCTCGGATAGTACCAAACCCTACCTATATTATGTTTTTTTCCTATATAGACATACATATGAATAAGTTCAATTTATAAATTAGTACAGTAAGGAAATTAATAACAATATAGTGAAATATTACAATTATAATAATATACTATAATAAAAGTTGTATGAACATGGCTCCTCTCTCTCTCTCTCACACTCACACACACAATAATACTGCACTGCAGGTAACTGAAACTCTTCAAACTGAAACCATGGACCCTTGATTGGAGGGAACTACTGTATTATATTTAAAAATCAATTGTTAGAATTTTCATATGATATTGGTGGGAAAACTTGAGAAATTACCAATGAAACGTAGACTTTTTTTTGGAAGCACAGGAACAATTAAAAATAGCAGATCACGTCTGGGGTCTTAACCATTCGCTGACAGAAAACCATTAGTGTAAGTAAAGAACTGTCATTAATAAGACCAAAGGGAACAAAATGAAGAAAAAATAGATCCCCCTCAAAAGGATTTGCCTTTCACAAGCTTTTAAGTCTGCTTATCTTTTTCCTGATGGACTTCCAGTTCAGGGTGCCAAAAATTTAAACATGTCTAGAAAAAAAAGGAAATATAACGACTAGTTTTGAATAAGCAGACGAAGATACGCTTCGTTTTTAGGACAGACTCACTAGGAACCACAGTGCTACTTTAAGTGTGGTTTTCTACAGCATGAAACAGAATTTGATATAAGGCTGGTGTATCATGGACCCCATCCAAGGTATGCTGACTTAAAGACAAGATGGGCTTGTTGAGTCCTTTCTTACATACTAAGTTTCTTTTTCCCAAAAACTTATTTATGCATTTATAGGAGATACAGAAAGCATTAAAGGCAAGGCATACTAATACTGATTATAAATATTTATAATTTGTTGATAAAGGCAAATTCTCTAATCATAAGTTAAACTTAAATAATTTCACAAAATCCTTTATAGTTCTATATTTATTCTAGTACTACCAAATAATACCAAGGTCCATATGGAATTCTCAACTATCCTTTAGCTCTCCTAATTCTGGTCATATTTGGGCATATGCCATAAAATTTTTCTTTTTTAAAAAGTATAAAAATGCTTTGCTCTTCCTTTTCAATTTGGATTGTTGAAATAAATGCTATGGAAAACAAACCAAAGATTTACGACGAACCCCCAAATGTTAGATATTATTGTACAAAATGGCTTAGACGATAATTCTCTCCCAAGACATAGATTGGTATATATGCATTTTGATTCACTTAAGGTTTTCTCGTTTTACCTTAGCTCTTGAAAAAAGCATAAGGAGGAGCTTCCTGAGTAAGACACTTAAATAATTTTACTGAGGCTCTAAAATTTCAAATAGATGAAAATAAACATATAGAAATTAGCATATTTATGTGATAATTCCTATTATAGGCAGTCCCCAGGTTATGAACAAGATAGCTTCTGCAGGTTGGTTCTTAAGTTCAATTTGTATATAAGTTGGAAGAGGTACATTTACCTATTTATTACCTGTCTTAGCCTCTGTACATAAGTGGGAATTGTATGTCAGATTTTTGTAACTCGGGGACTTACTGCCATGGCCCCTGTCAATAAGTGAAAGTTGTACATAAGTCAGATATTTGTATCTTGGGGACTTCCTGTTATGGCCCCTGTTCATAAGTGCATAAGTCTGATGTACATAAGTCAAATGTTTGTATAGTAGGGACCGACTGTACATCCAGCAGCTCCTGGATCTGCATTTGGAGAGTCAAACCCATTTTCAGTTCCCTATGTCTGATAGACCTTCCTGAATTTTGATTCCAAAGGCATGCCTCAAATAAATGTTTTCATTCTGCTTATATTGATACCTACAAGTCTATTGCAAGCTGAACTTATGGCATTTCTAAAATTCTGTCAGTTCTAACACCTTGAAACCTTTTTCTTACAAAAACATGCCGTTCTCCACAGGGTTCTGAGAAGTCTCCCAGCAACACTCATTAAGAAATGCCACGGCTATAGATTAGCCTTTTTGCTACTATTTTCCTTGCAAAGTAGTTTTTTGATGACAAGTTTATATTCAGTAGTACAACTGTGCATAATTACTCAAATTCAAGAGCCTAATGTAAATAAAGGTAGAGGTGATGGTGACAAAAACACCCAGAAGCAAATGAACTACTAAGACTTTAGACACAATTTTGTCCTTCAGGCTATTTAGAGACGATTACCATCAGGAAAGATCTTTGAATAAGAGAGTAAAGGCAGACTTGGTCCACTTACCATAGGGAGATAATGTTTCTAAATACAGTTAGACTGGTAGCAGATGTATGATAAACTAAAGAATTCCCATCTCTAACATATTAATGTATCATCACTATAATTTTGTGGAAAAAATACAATAGTAATTGCTAATGTCCTCATTTTAATATCAGGACATTGGAAAATTAAAAACACAAAATATATTTTTTTCCTAGTCAAGAATCCTAGAATCTCAGAGCTATAAGGAAATTAAGACAGTTTGCTATTTAACATCTCCTAGCAGAGTCCAACCCTTCTCATACTTTACCTCAGCCACCCAGTAGAGATGAATACATTTCCAATTAATGTTGAGACAGGCTAGAAGACGTGAACAAGTCATCTTTTGACTGGTGACAGGGTTAGGATTTGAGAAAAGTACCCTGTTATCTATGCAAATTAACTCTGAAAGAGTGTCTACCAGGAAGTTCTAATAAAAAGACATTTCTGTTGCCAATGAGGAGTGTCTCTCTACTTCCCTTGCACTGCTCAAAGAAAGGTAAATGTGCTTATAGCAGAAGGCCTATTATTTATGTGTGTCTGAATTATTCTCTTCTTGAAGGTATGACTCTAAAGCCTGGGGAGGGACATGAAAGCACATAGCTCCACTATATAAAATCACAGACAGAAAATATTGTACACAAGAATTTGCATCAAAGGATATAATAGTGCATTGTTATATGCATTAAAAGGATATACTGCATGAATGTTTTTAATTTGACTTTAATATATTCCTCCCTTAGATCATCTTTCCCACCATAAAATGGAGAATTATGAAAACTAAAAATCTGTAATTGAGCATAAATCACATTGCATGTATACACACATACGTGGTTTTCTGTGTGTGATAAAAACAGACTTTATACAAGACATTCCTGTGTTAGGGAGAGTTTTGTTTACGTGTATTTGAGTTGAATAAGATGATGTTTTCAACCTCTAGCTAACTTCTCTGCTGTTGTTAATTGTAATTTTGTACTTAGAGTTGTTATTATTTACAAGGAAAACTTACCCAGCTTGCAGAATCTCATTACTATCATTTTATTCTTTGATATATCCCAAGGCTTTATATCTGAGTTCATTAGTATTACACACACATTCTTTGGATTATACTCTAAGATGTTGCAAATATTGAAGAGGGGAACAAACTATACAAATATTCTTGTTTAAAATTTTAAGATTAAAACTATCTACTATATGTTCTTGAACACAGGCATACAGGAAAATATTAAAAAGTGGTAGTTGGGGGCCTGACAAAATTGGCTGCAATAAGCTTAATAACTGAAGACTTATAAACTACATGTTCCTTAAAATTATTCTTCTTGTAAGCTCAGCTATTGTGGAATCTCATCTGCTTGGGGCTGAGAACTTGCATTAATTTACACTGTACTGACTCATTTTCTTATTAAGCAAATTTGAAATGATATGATATTTTTGGCTTGGCTGGATTCCTTTCTCTTAATATCTTGTGCTTTCCTCCAGGAAGGTGAAAAAGTTTATAATCATCTTTATGACATTGCCATGGTGGATTCTTAACCTTAGTTGACACACAGTAAAGCTGAGGGGAGCAGAGGATTACACGGACCGGATGAACGCAGAAGGACTGGCGGGCCGACGTCAGCCTTCCACTTCTTATCCAGCTTTCCACTTTCCTTTGTGAGCTTCAGTAGCAATGGCTCTTAACTAACTAGGATGCCTGTCAGAGCCACCTGCGGAGCATTTTTTAAACCATTCATACGATTCCCAAAGTCACAGCAGAACTTGGAGATGGTGTGTGGCAGAGGAATCAAAATCTCTCCAGACGGTTCTAACTGTCCTGTCCCCTTCGCCCTGTTGAGAACTGCTATTGCCCTAGTAGGCACGCCTTGCTTCTTCCATATGTTTTCCTTTATTGCTAATCCTTTATAAAAGTGTTTGTCCCATAATAATGATTGAATAACTCCTGTTTGGGGGCCCTGGACTACCCATTTACTCATTTAGAAAAATGAAAGGTAATTTATTTCTTTAATGACTTTGCAGTTTTTCATTTGGCTGAATGTATTAACTTTATCAAATCAGCAAAATTCCTAACTGCTTCACTTCTCTGTACATGTGAACTCGATATGTAGCTATTCCTCATACTGACAAGCCCTTGCCAGTATTCGATGAAAAGAATGCCAAAAGTACACATTATTCATGTCTCCTCCGAGTTCCAAGAAAAAGAAATGGCAGAATGGGAGTTTGTAAGTACATTGTAAGTATAAAAATCAGCCCCTCTCCAGTATTTTCACTTCTGTACCTTGCTAGTTTTCCTCTAATCTCCAAGAATTCCCTCGCTTTTCTTATAATTCTCCCTAGTAGCAGAAATAGTTGTCTTTTTTTTTTTTTAAATCCTTCTCTGTGAACATAATTCCATTTCTGAAAAATGGAGCTTAAGCACTTTCTTCTTTATACTGCTAGCTGCAGAGATTCATTCAAATTCCCCTCTTTCCTGACAAATGGGCTCTGGAAGCTTAACAAGGATCCTCTTCATGGCTGGCCATGAGACTGGGGAAGCGGCGTCAATACACTCCAGCAATCTCCACGGCAGAGTAACAGCCACACTTCTACAAATAGACAGGTCTGCCAACAAGCATTAAGAATACCATGATGAGCTATCCTGCGTGATACCCTGAAGGGTCTCGTTCTCTCTTGATGTGCATAACTGAGCTCTATTATCACCAAAAGAAATTACAAGTGGGTATCCAGGGGAGAATCTACACTGAAAACACACTTCTCTCACAAAATTCACACTGTCTCCCTCACTAAGGCAGACCAGTCAACTGAATCTTGAACACGATCAGCAGACAAAATGGAGAATAATTAACTTTTCCCCCATCTGCATAATGCGTTTTCGCCGTCTGTTTTTAATTGAGTTTATCATCACCTTCTAGCAGTGGAAATAGGTAAACCGTGTTTTGCTTATTTCAGGTGGCATTTCTTTTTCTTTTTTGTGTATTTACCTCCTATTGCTAATGAAGCCAAATGAGAAGGCTACAATGGGTGCAGGAGGAAAGGCAAAGACATTTCTGGGAAAAAGAACCATCAGTTCTAAGTGAGTAAGAAAAGGCATTTAGTAAGGTAAGTCTGAGACGTGATGATAAGAATCAAAGCTTCGGAATTTAGTAATAAAACAAGATATATCTTTTTGTTTTCTTGACAGTATGGAAAGCAAAAGAAACAAAGATGATATAAAAAGGTTTATACTCCATACTCATATTCCCATTATCAGTGAAAGAGCCAAACAGGGAAAAACTCAAAAGCACTCAACGAGTAAAACACACTTAGACACAACAGGGTCCTTCCTAGTATTAGATTAAAACATAAACACCCTTATGCTATTACTGTGTTAGTAAAAAGGATCAGGCTGTAGTAATGACACATTTACCTTTTGAATAACAACTCTTATTATGCTTGGATTCATAGGCCAGAAGGCAGCTGTTTTCAGGTGTTCTGATGCTGAGCAGTTAAGAAGCGACCAGACACAAAACACTTACCTGTGCACTTTTTTAACCCAGTCAGGGAAATTTAAACATCAGTGTTTTCCAGATAGAATATTCACTAATGGGTTTAAAACTCTGCTCTCTTTCCTGGGAAGTGAAGTCCAAGAGTACTTTACCAGCCTGAATTCAAGTCCCTGCAATCTTTCTATTTTTTTCTTTTTAATTTGAGAAATCATTTACTCCCATGTTAGAAGTATGCTATCAGCCTCCGACTGCCTGGTGGGAAACACACACTCTCATTTCTTAACTCTCTACAAAGACTCTTTTTGTGTTTAGTCCTAAAAGGCCTGCCCCGCAACGTACAGAAAGAAAAAAGTGGCTCATGACATTTTGATTTTAGAAGTACTTTTGCCCTCAGGTAATAGTGTGCAAGAACAAGAGATTTACAAAAAGTAAAATCAGTTTGCAATTGCATCCTGTTTTGACATATTGGAAATAGCACTTAAGAAGGAAAATGCTCTGACTTTCAAAGAAAACATATTTAGGAAATAATTCTGTGAAAAGCCCCAAAAGACAAAGGCTTGAAGGATAACAAGACCAAGGAAACCAATGCTTGATGCAGAATATTTTCCCTAGAGTATAACATAGTTCCCTCCAACAAACTCCTGATTTCTCTCCAACTATTCTTCAGTATAACTGGCATTATGTCTGAGCCCCCAAACCTTGCAATTTGTGATGTTCCTTCTTTCTCAGCATCCTCATACAATTGGTCACATCTTAATGGTTTTATTTCACGAAGCCAATCCATCCTCATTACCACTAGATTCATAATAATGGTTATTGAAAGCTGTAGAGGACGCCAAGGGCAGACGACCTCTGAAAAAGATGATTTGCAGCTGGGGGGCGGGCCCTCAGCCAATTCATCCGCAGGTGCTCCTTGCGGACAGAGAACCGGAGCCCATGGTGAGCCTTGGGCACGTAGTCATTGTCTAATACTCCCCTCACCTGTCTTGTGCCGTCTCAATACAAGGCTACTGCGGAGGTTGCTCCTACCCTGCAATCAAGGTTAGCCCGCCTCCTGCAAGCTTGTACTTCTAATCCTCGTCTCGCCTGGTTCCTTTCTGCAGCTATGGAGACCAGGGCCATAGGGGCTCCCACAGAAAGCAGGTATCAGTTCTTACCTAAATTAACTTGAAGATTCAATGCAATACAAACAAAATTTCAACAGGTTTTTGTTCTTTGTAGAAATTGACAACTGGATTCTAAAATTTACTTGCGTACCCAAAGGACCTACATTAAACAAATCTAGACAGAAGACCTCAAGTAAACAAAATAATCTTGAAAATGAAGAATGAAGTCAAAGGACTCGAACTCTAAATTTCCAGACTTACTATAACTCTTTGGTAATAAACATTACAGAATTGGCATAAAGATCAACATATGGGCCAACAACAAAAATAGAAACTCCAGAAATAGACCCCCACCTACAGCTATTTGTTTTTAGAAAGATAACAAAGCAATTTAATGGGAAATTAATATCTTTTCAACAAATGGTACCAGAGCAACTGGATATCCACACAGAATAAAATGAACCTGAACCACTATCTCACATAATACACAAAAATTAGTTTAAGATAATTCATAGATCTAAATAAAAGCTAAGACTATAAAGGAAAGCTTACAGAAGATAATACAGAAGAATATATTCATAATCTAGAGGAATAGCAAAGATCTCTTAAAGAAAAATCACAAAACACAAACTATAACATAATTGTAAGCTGAAATTCATAAAATGAAAAATTTCTACCCAGCAAAAGATTCCAACCAGAGAGAAAATATTTTATGTGTGTATTACAAAAAACTTGTATCCAAACAACCCAAGTTAAAAAGGGAAGAAGGACTTGAACACATACTTTTAAGCAGAGGATGTAAAATGCCCCATAAACACATGAAAATGTGCTAAATTTTAGCTATTGGAGAAATGTAAATTAAAAAAAACGTTGGCAAGGATATGGAACACTGCTGCAAACTATCCCAGATTGCTGGTGAGAGTACAAAATGGTATGCCTGTTTGGAAAGCTGTTCAGCAGCTTGTAAATTTAAAAATTCTAACCTTTCTTCAAACCCAGAAGTTCTACTCCTAAGTATTTACCCAAGAGAAATGAAAACCCATGTCCATGTAGATTTTTTCAAGAACTTTAAAACAACTTTATTCATAACAACAATAACAACAAACCTGGAAACAAATATCTATCAATTGGAGAATGGATAAAGAAATTGTGATCTGCTCATACGATGGAATAATAGCAATATTAAAAAGGCACTAATACACACAACAATACAGTTACACCCCGCCAAAAAAAGTTTAGTAAAATATGGCCAGAACAAAAAAGTACTCCTTGTATGATTCCATTTATATGAAATCCTGAAACAGACCAATGAATTCATGATGAACGAAATCAGAACAACAGTTGCCTATGAGGATCCGGAATTGACTGGAAGGAGCCAGAGAGGGCTTTCTAGGGTGGTAATTCTGTTCTATAGCTTGATCAGGTGTTGGTTATATTAAATCTATGTTGGTCCAAACTAATCACAGCATTTACTGTACATTTTACTGTGTATATAATTTTTACCTCAATAAGAAAGGACACAGACTTCCAGTTATAAGAAAAATAATTTCTAGAGATAACCACAGTAATAGTTAAAAATAATACATTCTATATTTGAAATTTGCTAAAGGAGTAAATCTAAGTGTTCTTACAAAAAATGATGTAAGGAGTTGGGTGATGGCTATGCTAAGTATCTCGATCACAGGAATCATCAAAACACCAAGTCATACGTCTGAAATGTTTGCAATCTTTTATTTCTCACTCATAAGAAAAGCTTATTGTGTGCCAAGTATTGTCCTAGCTGCAATTTTACTTGACATACCTTCCTCACTTCTAGATTAAAAAATAGCAACAAACGAAGCTTACATATTGTCTTCACTCATTTAAAGATATTTAACGAGTGCCTGCTCTGTGTCAGGCACTGTTCTGGGCACTGGGTATACAGTGCAAATCAAACAGATAGTGTCCCTTCCCTTCTAAACTTCAATTAAAATAAGATTGAAAAGTAAAGTCATGGCTCTCAAAGAACAAAGAAATTGGATTCCTAGAAAGAGTAAATAGGAAAAGCATTACAGTGTTTTGATTTTGAAGGAGTGCGATTTTAGGGAAAGCTATTCTAAGATCACTGTTTATCTGCAGGACATATGCGAGTTAAGTAGGCTAACCTAAGAATGGAAGAAGACTAGTTATAGTAAAGAAGGGAGTATGTGAAAAAGCCAGGAAGCCAAGGAAAGAGTGAGGCAAAGTATATAATTGATGGAACACAACTAAAAGTGGTCTTTCTAATAATTTCACCAGGACAGCAGGCACAAACCAGCCACCTGACTGATGGCTCATTGGCTATCTTTATAGTATTTCTAGTAGATATCCAATACAAAAATACAATGAAAGAAAGATAAGAATACAAGTCAGTGGGGTGGGAGAAGTAGCATGTAGAGGCCAGAGGATGTTGGAATGCGTGGGCCATGTTACGGTGTTTGGATTCCATTTTGAATGTAATAGAAGCTTCGGCAGACAGGTGTCATGATTTGATGTACCATTTTAGAAGATCACTAGGCCGATGTGTAAAAAATGGTTAAATACTTTAATAAATGGCTCATGCCCAGTCAGTGGCGGAGCTAAAAATGCTTCAGTTAGAATAAGTGAAATCTGCATCCCACCTTGGCGATCTCGATGAGGGAATGTTTTATAGGACATCTTCCCACTGCAAACAAGCCTTCCGATTACTGCGGCTCTGACACATCTTCATTGCAGCCTCATGAAAAACCCTAAGCTAGAATTGCCCAGCTAGATTGCTTCTAAATTCCTGACTCATGGAAACAGCGAGGATTATAAATATTTATATTTTCAAAGCTACTAAGCTTTGAGGCAATTTGCTAGGTAGCAATAGATAGTACAGATTATCCTTTTCATTACAATAAAGGGTGTTCCTCCCTAAGTATATGTAATTCATGTTTTAGCTTTATTTTGGATATCAGGAAAATATATTACAGAAGTTTCACGGTAGGGAAATAGATGCTTTTATTTCTGATAAAAAAACACACACAAAAATAAGCATCTGTGTGAAAAAGAAAACCAGAAATAATCTGTATTCTGTAAAAGCAATAAATGTCGTTTCTATCCATTAGGAAAACTCACTTTAAATACAAATAGAACTTAATTGATAATGAGAATATAAATAGATACAAATAAGATTTATTCAAAACCTTCTGATCTTAATTGTTTGTGGATACCGATGTATAATCTGCCAAAGACACATCTCTAGACATAAATAAAAAACTACATACAGGGCAGTGCCCATAGCTCAGTGGGTAGGGCACCAGTCACATACACCCATGCTGGCAGGTTCGAACCTGGTCCAGGCCAGCTAAACAACAATGACAATTGCAACAAAAAAAAGTTGCCAGGCATTGTGGTGGGTGCCTGTAGTCCCAGATACTTAGTAGGCTGAGGCAAAAGAATCGCTTAGGCCCAAGAGTTAGAGGTTGCTGTGAGCTGTGACACCACAACACTCTACAGAGGGTGACATAGTGAGACTCTGTCTCAAAAAAAAAAAACTCCGTACATTATAGTTTAACATAGAACATTTACATTGGCCCTCATCATAAATATTAATGAATTAAAATTCTGTCTATAGTTCTACTGTTAACAGTAATAATTTCTTCTTTACATTACAATTGAAATCTTTATCTCTGATTCTATCCACTAGCAGTCTAGAGTAACTACAAATATTTTAATTTCCTTTAAATTTCATACATCTTACATTTCATAGTTAAGACCTAGGATGAACTTAATCATATGCCTAGTCCTTTGTTCAAGGTTTAAGATTTAAAATGAACTGAGTAGCCATCATAAAAGAAGTGAAAAATGAACTTTAATCTTCAAATGTGCTTATTTTCTTTTTTCTGATTATAGGCATTAGTGTTTGGTCTTTTATGTACCTAATATACATAAAAATTATCCAACTTTTAGGATAAAGTGAGCTAGAATAGAGGAGGAGAGGGAAAAGGAGGACTCTGTTTATGGGTGAATTTAGTGGGGAATTCTATCATCCCTATTTTCTGCTTCAGATGTTACTTTTCTGCCCCAAACTGTTAGATGAAAGACTTATTCAATAAGGGCTTTATCATTTACTATTGTACATTAAGAAGTTCTACAAAGAGAATGGGCATTGTTATCACATGAGCTGGGCATTGGTTAGCTACTTTTAACTTCTTTGATTTACAAAATGCCTTCCTTGTTGTAATTGGTTTGATTCGCATTTTATTTTATAATTTTATATAATGGTAAACAATAGTCACTATAAGTGGAGAAACTGTGTTTAGTTCTTGCTGTAAAGAAGAAATTCAAAGTGTTTTGCACCCCTTTTTATCTCTGTAGAAGCCTTTTCAGAAACTGTCAAAGGTCCCCTGTTCCAGTTCTGCAGGCTACACAGGCTAAACCTTGGGTAGACACTTCAGAACTGAAGGTCATTTTTATTTAAAGCATCAGCCTAAAAATAGCATAGCCTCACCTTACATTGCATTCTTCTGTTCCTATGAATACTGGATACTTGTAGAAAACTCCCAATTGTCCAAAGTTGGCAAATGATGGTCCCAGGTCAAATCAAGCTTCACCTGTTTCTTTATGCCTGTTGTTGCGTTTGAACTTCAGAAATAGGGTTGAGAAGATTCAACACAAACCATATGACTTACAAAGGCTAAATATTCACTGTATGGCCATTTACCCCCAAAGCTTGTCAACCTCTGAATTAGATCCTATAGCGTTGGTCAAAGGCATTCCTCATGATCCTCTTCCCACCACTCCAATCTCTCACTGAGACAAAGTCTGCTTTGGTCAAAAGATCTTTAGTGATAACCTGAATTATCTGCTATTCACTTCATATTCATCCCCAGAGAGGCATAGTCTCAAAGTTCAAATCATGGGCCATTGAAAATTTTCTTACAATCTTATCTTAAGGGCCTTTCATTTTAGAGGAGAATATTTTTGAATTAAAATAACTCCCTTTCTTGGGAAGCGAAAGGTTTATTTAGCATTTCAGTATTTTATAATGTATTAAGAATTCTAATAAACATTAATAGCTATATTATAACATGGTTCCCTTGTTGATATGAGCCAAACTTCTGACCAGTTTTTGTTATGTACTTAGAAGGGAAATGATAAAAAAAATCATACATAGGGAAAAATTTGTAATTTCTCTATTGGTTTGATTCTATGGGAGAAAAACAGATTATCTTCCACCTTTCTGT